>SSNR01000033.1:235780-258641 GCA_006937965.1 Callopanchax toddi | reverse complement strand
GGTGTGTGTGTGTGTGTGTGTGTGTGTGTGTGTGTGTGTGTGTGTGTGTGTGTGTGTGTGTGTGTGTGTGTGTGTGTTTGCATTTGTGGCCACAACTGTATCCCATCAGCCAAGGGTTGATCATGAGTGTAAACAATCATTTGCATTCTGTATCTCACTTTCTCTAGCACACACACACACACACACACACACACACACACACACTAGGGGAGGAAATAGGTCAATAATAAGATAATAGGATAATCCAGGCTGGTTTGATGTCACATTATTTTGTTATAACACCGTGTACTGTCAACAAAAGACAACTTGACCTAAAACCTTCGCTCTGACCCAAACTGAAGATGCTAAAACTGCCATGATTGAGGTGCAGGACCCAAACGCAGGAGGATGGAGGCAGGAACACGTGAGGTAAAACACAAAACAGCTTTATTGCTGGCTGGACTCTGGAGGACACATGAGGCTGGGGATACAACACGAGGAACCGACAGGGAGTTACTGAACTAAACAGCATATATAGAGAGGGAGCTAATCAAGGAAACGAGACACACCTGGAGGGGATTAGTGCAGGACACAGGAGGAGGAACACAGACACAAACTGGACACAAGGGGGCAGAACATGACAAAAACCTTCAAATGTGTTAAAATGACTCATTAAATTCACACTATAAAACATCAGAGAACAAAAGACAATCACTGATTAATGAAGACTGAAGGTCAACACCATCGAATTTTTACAGTGATACTTTATATACAGTATATGTTTTTACAGTCCAGCAGCCATCTTGGAGTGTTGTTAGGTGTACTGTAGGTTGTACTCACTTTAGATTGGCCTCTGTTTGGAGTAATAGAGTTAATGTCCAGCATGACTGATGAGCTACTAGTCTACATGCAGCCAAACGTAAACAGCTACAATCTTGAAGGATTTATAGCAGTTTGTGCAAATGTTACTTAAGTTTTTGCACCACATTTAATTTTACATTTCATGATTATTTTGGCAGAAGTATTAATAAATTTCGGGTTGACTTGATCCCTGGATGCACCAGTAATGTGCATTTGACTACCAATTGCAATTGACTAGCTATAATTTGTTAAAAATAATTGAATTTAGTTTTTTCCAAGTTAATTTAATACGTTTGTTTAAAATAAACTTAACTTGGATAAACCTAATTTAATTACTTGTAACAAACTGAAGCAATTTTTTAAAGTTATACCCTTTTTACAGTGTATTTACAATGGATAAGATGCTAATTATTCCTCATTTTTACATTAAGAAACACTTTAAAATGGTCAAAATATTCCTATTTTCCACAAGCTCAACCCCAGGTTCTCCTCCTTTTTATCGATGTGTTTCACTGTGTAACAGGTGAAAATGTTCCTCCTGTTTCTCCTCGGACTTTAAACGTTCTGGAAAAACAGGCTCAAACAGAAGATGCAGAATGAGCACGTGGCAGCAGAATATTTGGAAATTTAGAGAAAACAAATGAAACGTCACTTTCAAGACATTAAAATGATCAAATATCTAATAATGACGATTTTGTGAAAAGCATTTTGCCTTTTTCATTAACGTCACACAGTGCATTCGTGGGTGGGGCATAATGTTACTGAATAAACGCATTAGCCACTATGAGCACTTCCACATTATGTTGTTTAAATCAATAAGCCTTCCCTAGGTGACGAGGAGAAGGTAATTAGGCAGAGTGTGGAGCGAATGTAGGAGGCAACAGAGACGAGAGAGCAGCAGCTTTAATGGAACTAAGCTGAGATGTAATTATGTTGTTTCTGCTGTGGTGAGCGGCTCGGCCCCCTTCAGTGAACTGGGTCCAAACTCACGTCATCTCTCTAACCTTCATTCTATCTGGAGTTTTTTTTTTTTGACTATTTTATTTTTGCTATGTTTCCATTGGATTATTTCTATATTTTTTTTATTAAACTCTCTCAAATCTTTCTCATGTTTTACTCATTTTTTGATTACATGATTGGTTTAATGCATTACGAATTTAAAATGTTAAAAAAATACGTCAATTCACAAAAACAACCAGTCAAACGTCTCCGTTAGAAGTCAGAATACTCAGCTTGCACTGCATAAAGTTTATCACTTCATTTTTCAAGACAAAGTTTTACAGCCGCACCAACACGGTGAAGCTGTTTTGTTGTCTGCAGCCTCCATGAACACTTTTTTTAAAGCACAGATAATTTTAGAAAATGTTAAAACTTCAAGAAACAAAAACAAAATCCCACTCAGTTCATTTGAAAGGAGGCAGTAGCTGAAATTTGAAGAATCAAATCAATAATGATAATCTTTTAAATTTGCATTTGGAAACATAAACTGTTTTACAAACTTACTTTTAGAGCTGCCAGTTTCAGAATTTAAGCGAAACTTACCCAAAGAAATGTTTTTTTCACTGAAAACTACAAACAATAACAGTGGATCAGATGTTGATTTTCTATCCAAGGATACTCAACTTCTTCATGCACACACACATTCACACTCTGACCACCACCAGCATTCACACATAAGCAGGGAGGGTAAAGCATCATGCCAAGAACACAACAATAAAGTTAACCAGCAGCTGGGATCAAACCAGTAGGAGTTGGGATCGAACCAGTGATCCTACAACCTGCGCTGTAAGCAATGCATAATTACAATAAATAGAACTAAACAATAATTTATGCATCAGCAAATAAATCAAACAGTTCAACATAAATTAGGTCACAAACTAACAGCTGCTAACACACTTGAGCTTTCCATGCTAACAGGTTGCTTTCTGTTTTACTTTACGCCAAAACAAAACTTAAAATGTAATTTTTTTTATCTGCTTTTTCTATCATCATAGATTCTCTTTGTCCACCTCTCAGAAGTAAATAAACTGGCTCGCTCCAACACTCTTTACTTCCTTCTATTCATCCTTGCAGTATTTCTGACCATCTTGCTTCCTGTTGATTCGGCTCATTTGAGAAGTCGGTGGACTGAGGAGGACACTCAGAGTCTGACAGGGACAAGTTTTATGGATTCTGTGTTTATCTCAGACTGGACAGAATCAGATTAAAGTTTATTTAAAGGGATTTGTTTAAAGGGAAGAGCGAATGTGACTAGTCAGCGTTTTACCTGCAGCAGACGGCAGTCAAAGTCATTTGGAGAATCAGGAAGAAACTCTCACGTTAAATTCAAGCTAACTGCAAAGATCCGAATCATGCAAAAGTGACAAGGTGTGAAAATACTTTACTTCATTTAGTGCTCAAACATTTTACAGATCTAAAAAATTATTTGTGATCAAACAGCTACAAAGTGAATCTTTTCACATCACTAAGATCAGTAAGAGGTGGCAGTTTGTTAGCAGATTAAGCTGGTTTGATTTTCTCTGCAGCCTCTGTGTAGCAGCATAAAAATAATAAGTACAGAAATATTTCATTTAAAAGTAACAAAGTGTAAAAATACTGTCACAGAGAACAGCTGCAGGGCTTAAAGACGGGCAGGCATCAGCGACCAGGTAAATGCTAAAGGTGATGGAAGTTTAAAAGAACAAAGACAAGAGTAATTTAACAATTCCAAAAATAGACATGACTAATCTGATGAGCTAAGCTAAAAACAAGACTTTACCTAAATGATGGAAGTTTGCTTTAAAACAGGACATGTTCTAAGACATTGTGGCTAGCTGCCAGTTAGCCTGCAACCAAAGTGCTGATACAACAGCAGGTCAAACTATCCATCCATCCATCCATTTTCTGTAGCCGCTTAATCCTCCACAGAGGGTCGCGGGGCAGCTGGTGCCTATCTCCAGCGGTCAAGGGGCGAGAGGCGGGGGACACCCTGGACAGGTCGCCAGTCCATCGCAGGGCCACACAGAGACAAACGAGACAAACAACCACACACCCACTCACACCTAAGGACAATTTACCAGCCCAATTAGCCTGACAGTCATGTCTTTGGACTGTGGGAGGAAACCGGAGTACCCGGAGAAAACCCACGCATGCACGGGGAGAACATGCAAACTCCACGCAGAGAGGCTGCAGAGCCGGGACGCGAACCCACGACCTCCTTGCTGCGAGGCAACAGTGCTAACCAACTGCGCCACCATGCAGCCGCAGGTCAAACTAAAGGTAAGTAAATAATTTACTGTCTTATAGGTGAAGTACTGGCAGCAGGAGAGAGAGAGAGGAGTTGGGAGACCTAAGAGAAGCTGATCATGTTCAGGAATCAGGTGAATGTATTGATGAACAGGATACTGTGGGGAGTTTCTTACTGGTCTCCTTTAGTTTGAGGGAGCTGCTCGTTTCAGGAGGAGATGGATGGAGAGGTGAGTCAGCAGGTTCTGAGCTGCAGGTGAAAAGATGTCCTACCAGGACGTCTGGGGTTTCAGATTCTTCAGAGGTCTTCAGTTTCTGAGAGACCTGCAAGTGCCTCAATGACCTGCAGCCTTCTTCTTCATCCTCATTGTCATGGTTTCTTCTGGTGGTGTTTACTGGCACTTAGCAAACAGCTGTTAGGCACCATAGTCTCTACAGCAGGGTTATCCAGGACCACTGCCCTCATGTTTTAGTGGTTTCCCTGCTCCAACACACCTGGTTCAATGATTAAATCACCTCTTCAGCATGTCCTCAAGTTCTTCAGAAGGCTGTAAATCACCCGTTGATTTAAACCAGGTGTGTTGGAACAGGGAAACCACTAAAACATGCAGGTAGTGGCCTTAGGGACCAGGATTGAATAGCCCTGCTCTAAGTAGTAAAGGCTGGTTGATCTTGATGAGCTAAGGTTACAGGTGTGAAACCCAAAGAGATCAGAGCTCCATCTTCAGGCAGCAAAGAGAAAAACTACCCAGAACTCCACAGGAACTTAAAGAGGGAGAAAGAAAAGGAGAGATTCCTGTAGAACACCCTGAACTGGACACTAGTTTGACCAGTACATCAGACCTTTTGACTTATTCTCCACACAGACATCACTGACGGCTGCCTGCTGCAGATAAGATACTGACTACTCATTAGAACTCCACAAAACCCAACCTATGTGTGGTTTTCAGTTCTTTACACAGAACAGCCATCAGGTTTTTGCATGTTGGTGTTATATCCTCCAGAGTTCAGTTACTCTCCAGGCGAAAGTGTTCCTAAATGTTCCTTTATTACGAAAAAATAACATCCATCCATCCATCCATTTTCTGTAGCCGCTTAATCCTCCACAGAGGGTCGCGGGGCAGCTGGTGCCTATCTCCAGCAGTCAAGGGGCGAGAGGCGGGGGACACCCCGGATGGGTCGCCAGTCCATCGCAGGGCCACACAGAGACGAACGAGACAAACAACCACACACCCACTCACACCTAAGGACAATTTACGAAAAAATAACAGATTAATTAAAATCTTTGCAGCTGAGAAAACAAAGCAGTGGCAGCTCTTTTCTTCACGCTTCACATATTGAAATCGTTGAAGTAGCTTGGCTGCTGCTGCGCTCCAATCATTTCCTCCAAGGAGACATCTGGGTTGGAAAGAAGTTTGGGTAACTCTGGCAGAGGGTTCGAGCAGCTCCGAGCAGATTGCTCCGTTCAGAGTAGAGCTCTGTCAAACATAATGAAGAAGACAGCATAAGAAGGCAAGTGTCCAGTTGTGGCTTTGGATCAATGTCCAGATGAGGTCGTAAAAGCTGTGTGTGAACGGAGGAAAACGGCAGATTTGGAGGGAAGGGGGAGCACATGGGAAGATGGCTTGGCCAGCAAATACCATTCTCAGTGTCCCGTAGAGAACGCCCAGAGAGAGACGCTTAGTCCTCAGCCGCGCTCTCTGCGCTCCATAAATCTACTGCCACCCATTTCCTGCTCTCTGTATGTTCTAGCTGCATCGCCTGTGCAAACATTTTCCTGCACCTAACTGATTTGATGTGGAAGATTACGCTCTTGAGAGTTGATAAGAGGACTTAGAGAGGAATGACACAAAACTAGTTGTAAATGTAGAATTGTATACCTATTTTTAACGTTATGAAACATTTTTAGAACAGAAAAAAGTCCTGCTTAGGATAGAAAAAACTTCAGTTAAAGATTTTAAATACAACGCTCTTGGATTAATACACTTATTAAAAGGAAAATCATGAAAAGTTGAGGTTCAGGATGAATTAGAAGCAGAAACCTTCTTTGGTCCATTAGTGCCTCACAAATGTGAATCTGGAAGATTCTGCAACAATCCAACAGACACACTCCTAAACCTTTTGGAAAGCCCTCTCAGATGAGTTGAAACTGTGACAGATGAAACTATATACAGTATATATGCACAAAAAGTCAGGGATATAACTGGTGAAATTTATGGAAAATGTAAAAAGTTCACGCTGCAGTGATATTATATCATGAAAGTAGGATGTTTAGGTAGAAGCATGGTGATTTCCTCAGACTGAGTAAAAGAGACTAATATGTAAACGTTGATTGCTGAACAATTTTTATCTTTGAAAGTTCAGATTAAAAGATAAACATTTAGGAAAATTGGTTGAGAATCATAAAGTGCAACAAGTGTCCCTCAGTCAGTCCTGAGAGCAGACCAGAACCACCAGTCTACAACTGATGGTGCTTTGAAAGAACAGTGTTGATATATTAAAGTCAGAGAGGCTTTTAAAAAGAGAAATAAAGCAGAGCGTCTGCTGCATCACATCCGTCCCCCTCAGTAACCATGACGGTTGTTACTATGCAGATGTTGCTAAATATTTACAACTTCTCTCTGATAGAGTTCATTCTGAAATAAACTCATCCTTCAAATGTTATTTGAGGGTGCCGTGGGGATGTTTGCGGGTTACCATGACGACAGTGCATCACAGGAACGGGGGCATGTATAGGGTTATAATGTTTATGGGATTGTAGATATATTTATTATTTAAACTCATTTAACTCAGATCAATCAAACAGAGTGGTAATATTTATTATTACAAACACCTTTCAGAGGAGGCAGTAAAATATTATTAAATGCAGTTTTGTTCTGTTTTTATTGTATTTTGCTAAATATGTTTCATTTGCTTAAACTGTAAGCTGATTGAATTTAACTTATATTTTTATAATCTGTTGCCTTTTCTTTTTGATCCATTCTTTTCTGTTTCTCTCAGATTGCTTCGGTTTTCTTTTTGCATTTCCTGAACGTTTGATGATATTTTATGTTTTTGCTGACACTTTAGGTCTCTTCACCTCAGAACCACTTAACGGTTTGGATCAGAAGTCATCCTTTCTACTGAGGCCAGCAGGCTGCGTCTCTTAGAGGAAAAGCTTGTCCTTACTGGGGGATTTGCTGGAGCACCAGATTTTCTACTTTGGAGCAAAGCCTCAGATTAACGCCGACAAAACAAAGGACGTCCACATAATGTAAAGCTATTCCAATCTGATGGACGTGAGGTCCTGAAAGGCCACTCAGCTGGTTGAACCATCTCCTGACTGAAGCTTGACTGATTTATTTATAAATCTTTAAATCAGGATGGAAAAATAAAAGCATTAATCTCTCTGGTGAGTTTCAGGTTTTTGGTTCAGCAGAGTGACTTTATTCACGCTGTTAGTTGTTATGTAACTTTTTTTAAATTTAAAACATCATTCTGTGAAAACAGTGGAAAAGTGTGATGCTTTTATTTTTATTGTTTAACAAGCTGTGTGCTTTTATCAAGTACAAGCAGCTGCTCATTTAATAATAAGAAAAGGTGTTGTTGCTTTTGTGGCACTTGCAAAAATATATATAGTGAAAAAGTTTCAAAAGTGAGTAAAAACACAAGCCAAAAATAAATACAAAAAAATGAATTACAAATAGCTTTCTCTTCATACCTGCTGATCTGGAATCAGTTTCCTGTTTTGGAGCTGGAAGCAAACAAACTTCCTGCTTTAAAAAAAAAGTCATCATTTTGTGTTTGATGCTGTTTAACATGTTTGGCTAAAATGATTGTAGGTATTTTTTTTTTAATTTACCATTTTCATTAGAATTGGTGTATTCTGATGGCTGATCCCTTTTCCCTCAGTGATTTTATTATTATATAGGATTTAAATCCTAACACACTATATTTTAAAATAATTTTAGGTTTTATTTATAATTATATAAAACCTTAAGTTACATTTGTATTTGAAAAGTAGCATAAAAGTTTAACTTCTGCTCCATTTTTTTTTTAAAATTTCAGGTCATACATATACAGGTTATACTTAAAGATAATGATTTTTTTAATATAAAATATATTTTAAACTTGATTTTCTTTTCTTCTAAACTAGACATGACCTAAGCCCTCGCCAGATTTATGGCCTTTACTATTTAAAACTTCTGCAGGGAATCAAGTGGAATTTGTTCGTCTCTGGGTCAGATCCATGTTGTTTCCTGACTAAACCAAGTGAACACATCGAGCAAATAAAGTGCGTCTGTTTATCAGATTTCCTAAACTGTAAAAATGTTTGGATCTCTTTAAAAGTCATAATAAATGTGAAACTGAATATTTGGACCAAAGCCTGATGTTTGATCTTGTTTTGAAAAATGGAACTAAAAGCAGATTCCTCTAAATATTATAAAACAGGAATGGGTTTTTTAATTAAAGCAACAGCAAATACTTGCAATTTTACTGAATGAAAACTTGATTATAAAAAATTCTAGTTTTAATGAAAAGATGAATGAAAAGTAACGAAATCAACAAACTAGGTCCAAACGTTGGGATTCTGCAGAGGTTAAAACTGGTCGAGTCTCATCTTCTGAAACAAAAACAGCATCAGGTCTGTTTTGATGTGAGTTGACCCATTTCCTCACTCAGCTCAAGAAGAACAACCAATGAAACCTAAAGCTGCAAATGAGCCAACAATCACACAGTGGCTTAAAACCAGGATGATCTATAAATACTTGTTCTTCTCCCAAAGGCAATTCAGTGATATCCTCCAACAGAGCAGCTATCAGAAACCATTTACAGCTGCAGTTATTTATAACCCCACAATAAAATCAGGACATATTCAGATAGTAGAGACAGAATACACTGTTTTAATATTAAATGCAACATTTTTGAAAAGAATCAAAATAGTTTTTTCTCTAACTGATTTAGAATCTGAGGATCTATTAGAGGAAAATGAGCCGTTCTTCTCTGTCAGATGAATTATATTTCATTTTTAGTTTGGAAACTTAATTGGATAAGTCTGTTAAATAGACTCCTATTTGCCAGAGGCATACAGAGACAGAGCCTTAGTGTTTGTGTGACACAGAGGGTTTTTCATGGTTGAGGTCATTCTCCCGTTAAACCACATTGTAGATAATTAGATTTGTTGAGCTGTTCTCAAATAGGGCCGGAGGAAATGAGGGAACCAATAAAAAGTCAGCTTGTGTTGAATTTGAGACACTAACTTAACCACTGAATGAGTTTTCTGGAGTTTGTGAATGAAAATAACTCCAACACCTGAGAACCAACGGGCGTTTTGTCACACGTGTCTGAAACAATCTCTGAGAAGCCAGAAGACTGAAGATGTTGATGGAAAAACTTTAAAGCATCATTGTTGCTTCTCACCTGCTGATGGACGGTTTCTACATGATGCTTTGGATTCAAACATGGGAATAGTGCTCTGCCTTTGGTTCCTGTACATTTTACAGAGTGGACAAAATTAGAAAAGAGCGGTGAACAATTTCCAGATTCACACCAGTATAAACTGGTCTGCTCAGGCTGTCTGGCTCTATTTCAACCAACCAACACGCCGCTCTGTTTCTATCATGACCACTAGCTTTGTAATGACTTTCTGTTCTAATACTGATGGGAAATGACCGTAGACTTTAGGTAAGGATAACCTAATCATGTTGGAGTATAGAGCGGTCCGTAAGTGTAAATGTGAACACTTTAGGTGATGTCTTGTCAAAACGAAGACTGAATCTCAGTTTAAAACATCCTGTTTTATCTTCGCCTGCTTCTGTTTTCATTTCTTTTCTTGTCCATTGTGTTTTTGATGACACCTTTTGAAGTTTTATTGTGAATTAGAAACACAGCAGTGTGGTCATGAAATCTGGGCCGGACTAGAGGGGGCGTGGCCTATCACACATGGGTTCTGATGAAAAAAAATTCACTTCACACCATCCTCTAGATCAGGGATCCCTAACAGGCGGACCACGGTCCAGACCGGGTCATGCATACCGATCTGGACCCTTGAAAAAAATGAATTGATTACCCCTGCTCTAGATCGAATAGAACAAAAATCTGTGTAACATTTTGTAGTTTGTGTGTGTATATATGTGTTGGGGGGTCAATTTTATATTGATGTTATAGATTTGTTAAAAATGTTTAGTTTGTCAGTTTCAGTGCGTTGGCCTCTCACAGCTAAGTGTCTCCTCTGTAATGAAAGTATATTATTGACTGGGAAGAAATCTGCTTTTATCTCATTACCACTTGAAAGCACAATCAGCAGTACACTATACTGAACTTAACACTACTTGACTTTCATTAAAGGCCATTTTAAGCCAACATAAGCCAAGATATCATTGATGTCACTTAATGAAGCTGTGTGTTTCTGAAGTTCTTCTTCTCAAGGTGCAAAGCTGTCAGCATCCTGTCCAGGGAAACGTCTGCAAATTTATATCAGAAAAGCAAAGTCGGATTCTGAAATATTCATAAAGAATAAATAGAGTCAAATTTTATATTACAAAAAAACAAAACACAATGTAGGAGCAATGCTGCTATTTGTTGTCTGATTGTGTTGCCTTTTGAGAATAATAACTTCTCCCTTTTTAACTTGTTTTTCTTGCAAACCCAGGGTTCAGGATGAGTCTGAGCAGTGAGTGAAGCAGAAAATAAAACAATAAATCAAGAGTTTTATTAACTAATTAACTGTCAGCTTCAGTTTTAATGGACAAGAGACGAAGTGTAAATACCCAGGGAGTGTTCATGGGATCACATCATTACAGAGTTGGATATCAGTTATTTTGTAACATTGTTTATGACAGCATATCATTTCAATCCCTTTAGAGGTGCTCAAAGCACATCCAGTGGATAAATAGTTGAGCCTTTGGTCAGCTAATGGTGTGGTGTCAAGACAGTAACTTGCTCCTAAACACAGCCAAGGACAATTAAAAGTCACACACTGTTGACCTAACCTGGGTGCAAACACCACAGAACTAGTTAGGAAAGGTCCAGTAAAAACTACTTCCTGAAGTTCTCAGGAGGAACTACATCTCACAATGACTACAGGTTGCTTTTTATTAATGCTGTATACAGTAGAGATCAAATTACCTCTGTTTGTGTTTTTCTAGCTCTAAGGTGGCTCAAAAAGCACTGCAGGGGGTCAAAAGGGCTGTCCCTTCATGTCTCTGAAAGTACTACAGTACCCACTGCCTCAAAAACACAGATCAATCACTGTCAGTCACTGTCATCATCAGTGGGACAATGACAACAAAGAGAAGAGTATTCTAGTCTAGTCTAAAATCTAAGACAATACAAAGGCACAACTTCTTGGTTTCCAGAGAAACTCTATGCCATGGTGGGAATTAGGGCTGTGCGATATGACGAAACATTTCGTCTGGACGATAGAAAATGTCTACCGTCGGATAAAAAGCTCTATCGTTTACGCCACGATAGAAGTTTTACAGCATAATGCACTTTACGGGATGTTCTTGAACGCACCGCGCAGCAACACATAAACAAACACGGAGGCAGACGGTAATGGACGCGTTTTAGACCAGAGTCAACAGGATAACCAGCTAACCCAAACCGAGGAGCTTGTGCCTAAAAGAGGGACAACTTCTATCTCATCGATGTGGTTTAAATATAAAAAGACCGACGTGGACCAGACAGCAGCTGTTTGTAAAGTTTGCCGACTCCCGGTCCCAACAACGGACTTGGACACCAATAATATATTTTATCATCTCCACAAAAACCAGGTCGAAGAATACAGAGACAGTCAAAGAGCAAAAGCTGCAAAAGCAGCGTTGAGTGTTGGAGTAAGAGCTCAGAATAAACTCCAGACGCAGCAACAGGCTTTTACCCGCAGCACGTCATGTAGCTGCCAGCTGAGTGAATGGAAGATTACTGCTGCTGTTACCACGCACATATTCAAAGATATGGCTCTAATCTACACGGTGGAGAAACCTGAGTTCTGTGAGTTACACTCGAACCCAGATATGAAATGCCCAGCTGAAAACACATCACTAAAGTCATGGTACCTGATTTATATGCATGTTGGGTCACAGTGGAGGAGGAGATTCACAGGTGTTCTATGTTTCGTCTGTTTATCGTTATCGGGATATAGAATTAGCTCTATTGGGATATGACATTTTGGCCATATCGCCCAGCCCTAGTGGGAATCACTACCTGACATGATTCAGTCTGTGAGTCATACATGTGCAGAATGTGAATCATGCTGCTGTTTTACTTCCATCCATCCTTATGTGGTCCTTTGTTTCCAGCTGATAGAAGTCACTTTACTTAACGATGGACTAGAATCAGTACAAGTATTATGATTATTATTAAAGATCTGGTTAGTTATCATCCATCCATCCATCCATCCATCCATCCATCCATCCATCCATCCATCCATCCATCCATCCATCCATCCATCCATCCATCCATCCATCTCACTTCATTTTCTTCCACTTACATCAGGGTCATGGAGAGTTGGTCTACTGTATCTCCAGCAGTCATTGACTGAGAGACAAAGACCAGTATACACTTTAGACTGCAGAGACAACTCACTGTGGACGACACACAAACTTTACTCAGAAAGGCTCCAGATGAGTTTTAGAACCATGTCCAACAGCTCATACTGAGAGAAAGCACAGCATCCACTGGGGTTACGTTTTATATCCGTCTCACCCTTACTGTTAAGATCCTGAGGCATACCTGACTCACGTTGAGTAATCACAGTGTGTATTTATGAAGTAGACTTTCCCCACAAACTCAATTCGTCAAATTTGAGAAGCATGTAGAGCTTTTCGTTTAACTGAATATCTATTTTAGTGTGAACAGAGCCTGAGTTCAAGCCCTCTCATTTCCATTTTGAATCCTGTGGCATTTTTAACAGAAACACTTGCACCATCTGCACCAAATGTTACTTCTTTGTGAAATGCCTTCAGTCCAAAACAGGACACTGGTGTCTTCATTAAAAACTGAAAGAGCATCTTTCCAAACAGAGACCAGATTAGCTGATGTATGGAGGCTCTTAGAGCAGCTGATCTGAGGCGTTTGATGATGCGATGCCAAACGGGACTGGGTTCATCTGGTCCCAACTGCTCACTTTTGTTCATGTTACAATTAATTTAACCTCTCATCAGCATTAATAATGCATGAGCCTATTGGCCAAAGGCAGAAGGTGTACCCAGCTGTGGAGCACCCTTTAAACTGTAGATGGACCTTTTCCAGTGCATGAATCACATGAATACACACACTAACACAAAACCTCCTTATCAAATGAACGGCGTCGGTGAAATTACTTGGGTTATTTTCAAACAATGTAAAACAGCACGGTGTGTTTCTTCAAATGGTGTCAAGAGCAGTCATTTATCTAAAGCAGCAGAAAGAGGGTTTTATCTGAAGCAGGTTTCTGTATAAAGTCAACACTCACTGCAATCGTTTCATTCTTAGTCAGGTCTTTGCAGGAATCTTTTATATTTCCCAGATATGTCTTCCAGTGTTCATCTGCTAAAGCTAGTTTTTTTTTATAGGTTTTTTTTTCTCTTGCCTTCCACTTTTCAACATTTTTCCTGTCTAAAACACCAACTGAACAAAATGCTGTGGTAGATAGAAAGACTGGATAGAAAATGAGTGAAAATCAAGCAAAGTTCACAGAAAAGCTCTGAAAGACCTTCAAAAAGGTCTTGGGAACTATTGATCAACACTATTTAAAAAGATTAAAATGAGGTTTGACCCACTGGAAGAAAAATATGAAGAAATGATAAATTACTAGATGTAGTTAAAGAGTAGGGTACTCAAATACAAATCTTATAGGACCTAAAAGGAACTTTTCACTGACTCAGTGGTCGGGGTGGTGGAGGTGAAAATATCAATAAAGTGAACGACTTGTGTTTTTACTTACACTATACATCAGGATCTATCAGGCATGTTGTGGTCAATGGGAAGAAACCCACACATGCATGTGGAGAACATGCAACTCCACGCAGAAAGGCTGCAGCTGGGATTTGAACCTGTGACTTTTTTGATGTGAGGCAGCAGTGCAACCAACTGCGCCACCATGCAGCCATAACAGCTTTAATTAAAGCTTAGGGGTCACAATATGTGGCCAGAAAGAAGCAGGCCGTGAGGCAGACACAGCTGCAGACCGCCTAAAACAATTACCCTTGTTAGAGAGTCAAAATGTGACATAAAGTTGTCACAGCATGAGAAAATGATGCACTGGAGTCAGAGAGGAGGAACGGGCCATGTGCTCCTCACATTGAAAAAGCTCCTGCACCTCACTGTGCCCTCATGGGCCAGTTACTGGTTTAAAGGTTTAACTTGGTTTTAAAGACATGGTGTCAAACCACCAATATTTTTTATTTTACATTCCAGTGGTTTCCTTTTCCTCTTCAACACTATCCGATAAATAACAACACAACAAACCAGACTCTCGCGTTACAAGGCTCCCTCTGCCCCTCCCATCGCTCTCTGTGATGCTAACTGGAACTCCTCGTGGTGAAAGGAGGTGAGCCATTAGAACGTTTCACCTCATCGCCGAAGTCGACTGTGAATTTTTGGGATATGGCAAAAACCATCAACATGACTTAGATCACAACCTGCCTGTGAAAAGTGACGGTTTGAGGAGGGAACACAGAATTTAATTTCACATCTACGAAGGAGCGCCCACCTTTCGTCCTTCGTGCTAATGTTACCCGAAATAAACATTTCCTGACACAACCTGATAAGAGAATGAGCATCACCAGAGCACAAACATGTTTCTATATACGTATGCTTGTTGCTTGGACTGATATTGTGGCTAATTTATTCGTTAGTCGTAGTAGTTATGATAATAATCTCATACCGGTCCGTGCCTAATCCTCACTACGCTCAATACATCAGCACCACATTCCCATGATGATCACAGACGTCTGTATGCTCGCCATGTCCAGGACCTCGTCTTGGCACAACACCCAGGAAGCGGCTACGCTCTAGAGGATGAAACATGCTAGCACAATGCTGATGGAGTGATTGGGCTGTAGCCAAGGCATGAGGCCAGTCCTGCTTCAAATTCTCAGGAACCAGACCTTGCCAGTGTGCGGGCCTCACCTGAGACCTGATCTGTTGGCATCACAATAACAAACCACCACAGCGTTGCTACAAAAGTCTGTGTTTAGTCACGCTTCGTCATGTAATATGAATGACACTACGTTCTATATACCTGCCTAAAGACCTCACCAAGACATCGTAGTGAAGTCTTCATCCTGTGTGAGAGGTTGACACCAAAGACAAACATTATCACAGAAATGCAAAAAGACATCATGGACGTATGGTCATGACATCAAATTAATGACCTTTTTGTGGTTTTGCAAGATTTTTGTGAGCAATATTTTTGGAATCTAACATTTGCTCATGAACAGAAAGTTTAACAGCTTTAGCTGTAGTGCTGACAGCACAACTTTACAGTAATTGAATAGTTTAAGAGTTCTCTTTGTCTGCATCTGTATTTAATAGCAGATGGATTTGCACTTAGCAGTCTGTGTGCAGCCATATAATCACCACATCCTTATAGAATCACACTTCACAGACAGCAGCTTCAGTGTGAAAGCTCAGCTGATAGTCGATACCATCATCTCCCCTCGGTGTCTGTGCACACCTCTGTGTCCAAGTTTCATCACTCTGTTATTAACCGTCTGCTCTGCAGAAACCAGTGACTACACTCAAATATTTACAACTGTCTGAGGCTGTGTCAGTGTGTGTGTGTGTGTGTGTGTGTGTGTGTGTGTGTGTGTGTGTGTGTGTGTGTGTGTGTGTGTGTGTGTGAAGACAGACCCAGCAGGAGCACTGCTTTGCCAACAACACCAATCATGGAAGATCAAAAATCTATCAAGGAGAATAGTTCACTGGTGACTTTCTTTGTGTGAGTGTTTGAGAGTGAAACAAAAGGGATGGAGGAACTTAAAACAAAGACAGGCAAGTGCTCCTGGTAATGCAGTGGATCGGACAGGTGTGACTGAAAGCAATTTTCTTTGCTGTCGAAGGGAAACTTAGAGAAAAAGAAACAGTTAAATTAAAGGCTGAGCATTCCCAGACAGAATGTTGGAGTTCTGAGATCCACTGACGTTGAAAAGAGAGTTAAATAAGTTTTAGTCAAACCTTGACAGTGTTATAGATGATCTCATGCAATACTGCCTGCAGGATCTTGTGCAATCTATTAGTGCTCTGAGTTTATGATGTGAATGACTCTCAACTAAGTGCCAATCAAATTGTAGCTTAATGTCCATCAAACTGACTGAGTTACTGCTATCTGTGTTTGCTAATGTTGATTAGCTGTGGCAGCCATCTTGGATCAAGCTGATGTCAAAAGCTAATCAGTTGTAGACAAACATCCTATAAAGACTTTCTGAGAGTTTTATTAAAATCTGTCAAATGTTTTATAAGACGTCGGGCCATATTTTCTAACAAGGTCAATTCCTCAAAAGTTCTCTGGTGTTGCAGCAAATTCTACTTTTTGTCCACATGCTTCACATCTCATTCCTCCACAAAAGCAAAAGTGTAAACACAGGAGGACTGAAGCTATAAAACTTTAATAAAACTTAGGAAACACTGGAAGTGAGCCCCTTTTTTCAGGATGCTGTGGAAGCGTCAGTGTCAGAACTGGAAAGCTAAGATCAGCGACTTTATTAAAACAAATCAGCAGGAAGTCTCAACGATCTATTCAACCAGCCTCAGGCTTCTCCAGCAACAAGATTAAAAGCAACAAATAGAAAAGAGAGTCGATCAGAGAGAGGGGAAGAGTCGAGGGATAAACACACATATCACGGATGGATGGATGCTGCGCACTGAGAGCAGATTAAAAACAAGTGTGTCCACATGAAACAATAATATGAGGACGTTACTGAAGCACTTTATGCTCACGATGAAGAGCTGCATCATGTTTATAGCTTAACACTAAAACAACAAGTAGGTGATGTTTTGACTGCATTCATTTGTTCACTTACAAGATATCTCACGAACCACTGATTCACTTTTGATTTCATCTCCATTCCAGACCAACACCAGTTTCTAATCCCATCTGAATCAGTGTTGGTTAGTGTGCATGTGTCAGTGTTGGTTAAACAATGTTCCTTTCACTGGGAAGCATTAGAAACATGAACACGGTCAAATCATTGTTTTAATTAATGATTTAGGAGTTTCCTGTAATGAGTATCTCTTACTGGAGTTACAAAAGAAAAAAAAAGTGTGAGACTGCTATTGATTTCAATGTTATTTTAAGAAATCAGTTTATCAACCACAAACAACAAAATCTGATCCCAGACCAGAGCTTCTTTCCCTTTAAAAACAGAGAGACTGGGTTTGTTTTAGTGTTCACATATGTATGTGTCTGGAGGACTGTGTGACTAAGAATCACACTGACAATGTATTTTGACAAAAAGGGTGACAAGTCATGAGGTGACTCTTTGTTAGAAAAATGTTTTGGAAAAAAACCCACATTATGAAGACTTTAAAGTGGGGAAACACAGATATAAACGTATTTATCAGATCAGCATCCAGATCACAGCATCTTTCATTGGACTGGATCAGTGTGGTGACACTCGCTCTCTGAGTCAACCAACTGTCTGTGGTTATAAGTTAACTGAGTTGTGATTTAACACCAAGTCATTTCTAGGCTGGAGGGAAGAACTGCTATCATCAAAAGCAGGAGGCGGGCTCAAGGAAACCACCAACCAATGAAAAGTTTCAATTTTACTCAATTCAAGACAAAATGCAATGCTTGTGTGTGAATAACATTTAACTGCCTTTTAAATCACTGTTTTTAATCAAATTTACATCATCAGCTCTTTTAGCATCACTAGCTAGCGTTAAAAACACCTGGTCAGGTGTAACTGTTAACTCACAGCAGTGTTGAATAAATACCCAAGAGTGTTCACAAGCAACAACTGTTATTTAAAACTATTTCTAAATAGACTGGTGATCTTTACACCTGTTCACATGAATGAGACAAAGCCCTGGGACATAACTGTCTCCCTACACTGTGATCCTATAAAACTCACATGCGCTGATTTGACTATCTTTAATGTGAGCGTGGATGCAGTTTGCAAGTCTGAGCTGTTAAAAATAAAGCAAGTTCATGCAAACAGTGGACTTTATACTTGAATTTATCTTAAATTTCTTGGATCCTTATTAAAAGGGAAAAAATCATCTTGACTGATGCATCCTTCCTTTAAATGATCAGCTCTCTATTATTTGTTTACTTCACAAAGAATATGTGGTCTTATTTATCCTTCCAGCTTAGTTTGAGTATAAGATTTCTGAACTATAAAACCATGTGTGTGTATTTTGCATCAAAATGAAAGTGTAGCGTTGTCTGTGAAGTTCTCAGTGTTGGACTAAAATGATCAACAGTTTTTTAAAGTCCTTGTTTCTGATTCCTGACAGCAGGTCATGAAATGTGGTTAGCTGAAGATGTGTATCCTGCCATGACTCACAACAGGAATTTTTGAGTAATCTTGAGCAATCAGACACGAGCGTTGTGCAGCAGGAACCAGACGTGCAGGTTAGCTCAGAGACCAGATAAAAATCATAGCTGATAAAAAAGAACTGCCCTGTCATCCAGTTCACAGAAACTGCTAAGTTCATTCTGATTCAGACTCCTCTGCCTCAACATTTAAAACGACTTTCAAACTTTTACAGAACGAGACGCAGCTGGAGAGGAGGTGTAGGTAAATAACGCTGTAGCCTCTCAAATGTTTACCTGGTGAATACTGATATGTGAGCTGTGCAATCCTTCTTTATAATTTAAAAAGGTCTACAATGTTTTCCTACTTGATAAGAGGCCAGAGTCATTAATCTATTATTTAAAGCAGCTCGGCCACCACTACTACTGAACCACTGAGCCTTTTGCTGAAGCTACTTCTACTCCACAAACCTGATAAGACTACCTGTTCTATCTATAAAACCCTCCTTTATGTTAGTGGTTCATGGATTTTTGTATTGATAAGATGGAAGAAAGAAGAGACTCCACAGTAAAAAGCATGTCAGCATTTCTCATACCTTGCTGATACATTTTTTAAGCTCATTTTGAAGCCACTTAGTTTTAGTCCTGGAGTTTGATCATGACTGTGTGCTGCAGGGTAACTCAGCATCCTTCATTAACATCACTGCTTAACTCAGAACCCTTAATGTGAGGATATGTACCTAAATGTCACAAATCTATGACGTAAGTTTACTTCATGATAACTACTTTTATGAAAAGATTGGTTTTAAAGGAATAGCGTGGTTTATGGGTGGGTGACTTAACAAATATACTCAACAACAACTATCGAGTATACTTTTTAACGGCTATTTTCACAGATCACAGTTATCCGTTTCCAATCTGGAAAACCATGGCAGACTCTTCACCACCGGGACATCATGGGAGGGAAGGAGGGAAGCGCTGCTTGGTGAAGTAAAGTGAGGTTGTTTCTGAGGACAACCAGAGCTGGATCTTTTATTCTGAAGTGGTTTGACTTTTGTAGGAGGATTTTGAACATGTGTGTTTTACTAGGATTGGTTGTTTTTTTGTGCTCTGACAGGATGGGTGCTGCAGCTCAGAGACTCACCAATAACTATTTAACATGCTAACTAGGGATGTCCCGATCCGATCACGTGATCGGAAATCGGCCCCGATCACGTGATTTTGGACTCGATCGGAATCGGACGTCACCTCCCGATCTGGACTCGGGTTTCCTCTACATGCGCACCGCCCCGCCAAAATAAAAGCCGCTATGCCTTCAGAAGGAAGTTTGGGTTTTTAAATATATGTTAAACAATCTAAAGCACATGGGATTTATATATAGTCTATATTTGTGTACATATATTAACCATAATCAGAGTTTGAATCAGTTTCCGCCGGTCCAGGAGGAGGGAGGGGCCGGGACCGGGAGACACGCGAACTTATCCAGCAGCGACCGAGTTCGCTGCTCACTACACACCCACCGGGACTCGTCCTCCCCCTGAACAGAAAGCAGCCAAGCACCGACGGGAGTGCTCTGTCTGGAGGAGGAGGCGGAGAGGCCAGCGTGGAGCGAGTCATACCCGCGCTAACTCGTTGTCCCTACGCAGCGTCTCCCTCCTGCCTCAGGAGGAGATTCTGCTGAGTGCTGCAGCACAACACCCGCCCTCCGTCGGGAAATAGTTGAGCGATGTTAAGATTTTAAAAAAGCGCTTTCTGAGGAGGAGTTTCCTGATTAAATGTCGCTCCAAAACGATTTCTCCAAATAGTCTAATTAAGAAGTTGTTCAGAGCTGCTGCAGTCAGAGGATAAAGCAGGAGGAGGAGTGAAGGAGGAGCTGATGACTTAAGAAATGATCCGGGTCATTGTCAGTAAACAAGTTTGTTCTTTCTGGGCAAAAAATCCACCAGAGTGTTAAAATAATGTTGACATTTTTTCTGCACCTGAACATCTGTAGGAAAAAAAGATTTTCCTCAAAAAGTTACTTTAACCACAAACTAATTTTGTGCACAGAGAATATATGTTTAAGTATTTAAATACATATGGATATGATAGATTATACAGATGGATGGATTTATGTTTGCAGCATGACATTTTGTTACTGGTTTGTTTTTATTAGTTAAACTTCGGCAAAGTAGAACTCAGAAGCAGCTTGAAGCAGAAAGTGTGAGTATGTCTGTGGTCTGGAGGCTTTATAAAGTTGATCACAACAACATATTAAAGAGATCGGATCGGGACTCGGGATCGGCAGATCTTCAAAATCTAATGACTCAGACTCGGACTCGAGGGCAAAAAAACCTGATCGGGACATCCCTAATGCTAACACAAGCTAAGCTACCACTTTGTTTAACTGACAGGGTGCGATTTGACAAGGTGGATGGGGGGGGATTAGCCCCACTCTGCGTTTGATGTTCCCCCCTCTGGTCATTAATCTTTCACCCCCAGGGAGATGGACTTCTATGCCCCTCTTAGTGGTCTGACGGTAATCTGCTCCCAGCAGTCGGAGGTGCAGTGCGAGCAGGGGAGGGGGCATGAAGAGGTGCATGTTCCCCCTAAGACGAACTCACAAGGAACGCAAGATCACACAAATCACACACTGGAAACTGATACCATGGCTGTCTGAGCTGACTTTACTTTTTAAAAAGAATTAATGAGGAATTAGAGGGTCAGAAAATGGACTTTTGTTGATTAATTGCATTATCAGACATAGTGACTAATATATGTTCTGGTACCTGCACTGCTGTCAGTGTCAAACAGAGGTCATTATGCAACAAAATCAATCATTTTATCACTATCCTGGTCAACATGTGCTACAGTATAGCTGACCCAACATGTATTCACTATAAGCTGCTGTTCAGATACCTGGGCTTCTCCTACATTAGTTTACAGCCTTCTGCTTTCGAATTCTGCTGCCAGATTACATTTTTTACACTTTTTTTTTTATCAGGACAAGCTTTTAGTTCAGGTTTTATGTTTTATCTTTAACTTTTTTTATTGTACTGTTTTGTTTTACTGTATTATTGTGAAGCACTTTGTGATCTTTTATCTGTGAAAGGTGCTATTTAAATAAATTGTACTTACTAGTTGAGAGGACGATTATATTGTTTGTTTGTCTTGAGGGGGTGAGGGCTGAAGAGTCAGAGTTACAGTTGTTGATTTAAACACTAATTTAGAGGCATAGTGTAAAAACACTTCATGTATTTGTCACTCAAACTGCTACAGAAGCACCGAGATTGAGCTGTTTTATATTTAATTTTTTTGAAAAATGTATATATAAATGTATATCTGAAAGACTTTTTCTAAAATAATTTCTCCAAAATGGTTCTGAGTGCTGTCTGTAACAGGTAAGATGCTGATTGCTCTTATGTACTTCACTCAGACCCACTTTAAATCATTTTAGTTATATATTTTGTCTTTTTGCTGGAGGCAGTGAGAGTAGAGGTGAGTGCATGGAGGCGTTTAGATCTGGTGACATTAAACATTCATGGGAGTCTTTAAGATCTCAATCAGCCACTTAATCTGTTGTGCTTAAGGTCCACAACATAATGACGAGAGCTGAGCAGGTACTCAACACACTCATGATCCTGACCACAGTCAGCTCTGCTCCTGAGGAGGACTCTCCTCTATCTGAGAGAGACTGAGGTTTAAAATGGGATGGAATGAGAAAAATCCAACATAGATTCACAACAGACCTCAAGAGCAACCTAAGTTACTCAGGATCCAAACCCTGGCTGCTGTAGGCGTTGCTGTCCTTGATTTCTCACTTTGAACCTGTAAGTGCAATTTCACTCAGGCATAATGAGAGCCAGACCTGAGCACGTCAGCAGCTCAAGTGTTGATAACACCCTGATCTGCTTAATTTAGTCATACTTTAGTGGCAAGGACAAAAAAAGACATCAGATATTCAAGTTACTTAAAGACACACACACATACAGTATATATATCAGTCATGTGACATCCGTATCCAGTGAGCACAACAAACTACTTTCTCATTTCTAAACTCTTTTTACTGAACCAGCAAATCTTCAATGTGAATTACTCTGAAAGTAAAAGTAAACCGTGAGCCACTCACAATGCACCTAACCCTAGTGACAGGCTGTCAGCACTGTTGCCATGGAGATTATTGCATCTCCCAGTGTAAACACAGCGCATACAATACCACGCCACCTCGATATGGAAGTGTGGAAAGCATCACAGCTAGGTGGCCGGAAGCTGCTGCTGCTCTGCAGGTAATTAATAAAAACTCCTGATTGTAGTGAGTTTACTAAAGTAAATGAGAGTCAGAAATGGAGAGAGGGGAGAGAGAGGGGGGGGGGGGGG
>SSNR01000033.1:224057-235770 GCA_006937965.1 Callopanchax toddi | reverse complement strand
GGGGGGGGGGGGGGGGGGGGGGGGGGGGGGGGGTCATGTTCATGTTGTTAGTGAAAGAAGGAGGAATGAGGTTTGCTTCAAATGCTTTTTTCCAAAAGTGACTCAACATTTAACCAGCCAATCAGGCATGTTGTGATCTGTGGGGGAAATGCATGCATGAGGAGAACTCCACGCAGAGAGGCTGCAGCCGGAAGTAAAACCTGAAACCTCTGAGGCAGCAGGTCTACAATACACCACCATGCTGGTTGTGCTGCTCAGCTTCAGTTAAATACAGGAGAGCAGAGAAATAAAGGTGATTTTCTTTGTTCAAAAATGTTGTAATTGTTACTTTTATATCATTTCAATAATATAATACATATAACTGAAGCATAGTTGTCTGCTCCTAAGCTTATAAACTTAAAATGTATTTTATTAAGGTCCATTTAGAACCTGCCATTAATCGCAAGTTATGAACAATATGCTAATAAACATTTTAATTGATTGACAGCCCAAATATACACACACATACACACAGGTAGACGCCATGCTGTATTTTCTTTCTTTAAATCCCTCAGCACTGCAGATACTTCATATAATCGACTTCCTCATGCTGTCTTCCTTTTTCCAGTCTCCACATTTTATATGGGAACAGATTCCAAACACATCAAGATTACATAACAGAAAATGACCCACAGAACTATAAACAAACAGACTGAACACATTCAACGTTTCCAGTCTGATATAAAAGAAACCCCTGATGAAGACCTGTCTGACTCTGGTCCCTGGTTCTCTCAGCGTCTGCAGGATGAATCTCTGCAATCCAACGTTCCTCAGTCACAATGATAGATCTGATGAACCTTCCAGCCTCCCTGACAGTGATTGTGTGTGATCAGGCCCTGACATCCATCAGTCTAATGAACACCAGCTTTTTATTACATCTGATTTGTTTATTCATTATATCATGTTGCTTTTCCTGTTCTGAATATAAAAATGAGACAAAATTAATGTCTGATTGCAACCATTTCTGTTTGTCACAAACACATATGATCTTAAATCAGTGTTAGTTCAAATGTAAACGGATACAACTCAGAACTAGGCCTAACTGATCTGCCCACGGAGTCTATTTCCACTGGGATGATTTCAGAGAGACGCTGCTTCAGGACAAGTTTAGTCTAAGACCTGTTTCTGTGGACAGTCAGGTTTTTAAATCTTACTAATCAATGTAACTATATGTTTTATAAAACACTTTATGGTTCTTATGAACCAGGAGGGATCTTTTTAAGTCAAATGACTCTTTTGAAAAAGTATCTGCAATTATTTTTTAAACGTTTTTATTTTTTGCTTTGCTTTATGTTGTGTTACTTATTTAAGTAATTTATTTGTATAGTTTTTTTCCATTTTGTTCATCTTAAAATGTCCAAAATAAAGGTATCTAATAAATAATTTAATAAAATATTTAGTTATAGTTCAGTTATAGTCCTCAACATTTTATGATTTTTCTATTTTTGAATTAAATCCTAATTACAGTTGTCTGCTGGTGACAATGTTTAAAAAACTAAAACCAAATTCTATGGACTGTAACTCTGTTTCTCAACAAAAGATCATTTTAGTTGTAAACTCTGCTGTGAAGGATGGGGGTGATCATCATTTCTCCAATGATTTCTAGACTTTTGTGTTTTTACTTTTCTACTTGATATAAGTTGCCTGTTTCTCAACATGATCACATAATAACAACCAGGGGTGGGGGTACCTTCTTTTCCCCTCAGGGACCAAAATGGTTTAGAAGGCTACACACTGTGTAGGCAGGTGTGTCCTGGTGAAACTGGCTCAGAAATTAAAGGCACACTATGCAGTTTAGGCTTGTTTTTAGCACCCCCTATCCATTTTAAATCACTGTTGTAAAAACGTTAGCATTGTTTCTGCTCAGAAACCCCAAAATCTAACTGTTGAAATGTCTCCTCAGCCTTCATTGCTTTCTACTGGAGCGGTTCATCACTCATTCAAAGAAATCAGCTGTGTTCAAGCAGGGAGAGATTTTTAAAAAGAGCAGGAATCATGAGCTAAAAACACTCCGGCGCTAGCATAACAGCTAGCCACATTGGGTTAGCCTAATCCTCGCGAGATACGCGACTTTGTGAGACTTCAGGGCACCGAACCAGAGACTCAGAAGTTGCAAACGTGGTATTCTGGACACAAGCAGCAGAGTGAGTTTTCCTTAACCCTAAAGGGTCATATTAGCACATACTGGCTCAAGAAAAAGATTTAAAAATATGAAAAAGTTACATAGTGTGTCTTTAATTACTGTCATTTTTGTCAGAAACGTCATTGATTACTTATATTTGTTTTAATTCTTTCATTTAGTTTTTTGAAATTGCATGAAGGGCTGCAGGGTTCCAGAGGCTGAAGCTCCAGTTTAGACTGAAAAAAGTCAAAGTAAAAGGTAAAACGCTCCTCAACCAACTTCCCTAACACTTACTGACGTGTGATTACGATCTATTGTTGTCTTATTGCTCTTTAACCATTTTCATTGCTCAGTTCTGTCTTAAGATTGCATGAAGTGACCTGTTAGGATCAACCTCCTGCTTTCCTGTACAGATATGCAACAAGGTGCTCCAACAAAAGGGGTCATGACAACAGCGTGGCAGCCTGAATGAAGCTTCAGGAGTGGGACAACAACAGGGGGTAAGTGATACCCCAGAGGGTAAATGTTCCCATGTCAAATATTAAATACTCCCCACCCCCCACACAACCCAATCATTTATCTGAACAGGAATTATTAAGGAACCTGACTCATCACATATTCTCACCAACACATACATTCATCAGAGGAGACAGATTTTTGCTTTCTCGATGATCCCATAATGAAACTGCATTATTTATGTTTTTTAGAACCACTTATTTATTACATGCTGCCTGATATTCATCCTCTCCATCGACTCTCTGCCATAAGCTAAAAAGATTTCTCTGCAGCCTGAAGGATTTCCAGTGACACCCACTTCAAATCACGCCATCTTTTTTGTGTTTAATGATCTCCTTTGAACTTTCAGGCTTTCATTAAAAAGGACTAATTATTGGGCTACTACTTCAACCAGAAGATGAAGGAAATCCAACTTTTAAAGTACGATGTTCGAACAGCATTAAATTGCAATGTTTTCTAGCATAAAAAACAAGCGTGCTTTATAAACTCCAGAAAACCAGTGGCAGAATAAACGTCACCTGCCTTTCTCACCTCGTCCTCTTCCTTTCTTGCCCTGAAGCTATGCAGACTGGATCATATTATATATTAGTTCTTCATGCATAATGGATCCGCTCTGAGCCGGTGGCTCGGTGACCAGCTTCACTTCTCTTTTCTCCCGTCGTGTCTTTGGTTGAGCGACTGTACCCCTGTAACACGGGGAATCCTAGGAGAAGCTTTGTGTTTCCTCAAAGAAAACCTGCATGCTTTCTTAACACATGCAGTCAAATCAAAACTCATACAGCTTTATGTTCAGCTGCATTCTGTCAAGGTTCAATTAGAAACATAATTTATGTGTATTGTCAATTTTAAGTAATAATATTAATGATATGCCAAGTATTCTGCAAACATATATTCGGTAATCTCCCACTAAATGTGTCAAACTGCGTTAATGTTGGTATTTTTCAGACTCGTTCTCAGATACTGGATTAAATTGTCTTAATGTGACAAGCTGCTAATTTAAAAGAAGTGTCTAAAAATCCATTTTAAAGTCATTTTTTGTTAAGTGTTCGGTTCTGTGTTTCATCCATTGAGTTAAGAGCTGTTTGAATGATTCATGAGTTAAATTAAGAGCTAAAGTAACCGTTCAGACGTAGTGAAGGTTTTCTGTGGAAAACAATTAGTACTTATCTTAGTTCTCTGACCAACCTCATTCTAAAGAAATAAAGATTAGTCCTGAGGCGCTAATGCTTCATCAGCAGGGCCAGTGACGAACTGGATCATTTTTAAACATCTCATCTCTCAAAAATATCATATAAGTTTATGTGATTTCTATTTCAAAACCCTTTCTTAACCATGGTTATTTTAAAAGAGGTCCATAGTTTTTTGCAGCAGAAATTAGCTTTAGAACTAGCTAACAGTTTCTGTTCAGTGTGTACATCAGCTGGGGTTTGTTTTGTTTTTCTGCCAAAATAACAGAGCAATCTGAACCTGATGGCTTTAGGTTTGTAAAACGTCATGAAATACTGTTGACACCAAACACTGACATTAGACTGGAGTTGTTTTTATGTACATCAGACTTTTTACTTCAGTTAACGTCAGTGTGCGATTTGGATCAGTGCTGGTTCTGTCTAGACCACACAGAGCTGCACCTCGTCAAGCCCCTCCCCCTGTGCCGGAGACCTCGCTCTGCACCTTCGACCACAGGAAGTGGATCGTGCATCAGAAAGGAACTGGGGTATTGCTCTGTCAAACCAGTGAGAGGTACATAGAAGCCTGTCCCTCTCAAAGATGAATGATCGGAGGGGGGGGGGGGGGGGGGGGGGGGGGGGGGGGGGGGGGACATCAAAAGCAGAGGGGGAGTAAATCTTCCCATCCCCCTCAACAAGTCACACCCTGGTTTATATAGACATAGTTCCAGTCCACAGCAAACATCTCAAAGCGCTCGTCCAGTTCACAAGGTCCAGATTTTGCCATTAGCTCATCAATCCATTCCCATTTTTCCAACCTGTGGTCATTTAAAGGCACACTATGCAGTTTAGGCTTGTTCTTTAGCTCCCCCTAGTGTCTGTTTTAAATCACTGTCATAAAAACGTTAGCATTGTCTCTGCTCAGAAACACCTAAATCTAACAGTTAAAATGTCTCCTCAGCCTTCATTGTTTTCTACTGGAGCGGTTCATCACTCATTCAAAGAAATCAGCTGTGTTCAAGCAGGGAGAAATTTTAAAAAAGCAGAAATCATGAGCTAAAAACACTCCGGAACTACCGTAATTTCCGGACTATAAGCCGCTACTTTTTTCACTTGCCATGGACCCTGCGGCTTTTACAATGGTGCGGCTTATCTGTTGGTTTTTTAACGGCCAGCAGGGGCGCACTATCAAGGAAACACCAGAGAAGAGGCGGGACAGTTCGTGCCAAATAAATAGAGCAACACAAAGCAACGAGAGCATAACAGAGTAGGAGAGCGAGACAGAGGAAGTATGGAAAACAAACGGAGAACTGCATATGATGCTGCTTTTAATTTAAAGGCAATTGATCTGGCTGTGAAAGACGGAAATAGAGCTGCTGCGCGTACCCTTGGCATCAATGAGTCAATGGTGAGACGTTGGAGACGACAGCGTGAAGAACTGGGTCAATGCAAAAAGACCAAAAAATCCTTTAGAGGTAAGAAAAGCAGATGGCCAGAGCTTGAAAACTTTCTTGAAGACTGGGTGAACACGCAGAGAGCAGACGGCCGGGGTGTTTCCACCGTGCAGATCCGACTGAAAGCCAAAACAACCGCCAATGAAATGAATATTGAAGATTTTATTGGTGGACCATCATGGTGTCTCAGATTTATGAGACGAAAAGGACTGTCCATCAGGGCACGGACGACTCTGTGTCAGCAACTCCCTCCAGACCACGAGGAGAAAATAGCGAACTTCCGCGAATTTACACAGAAAAAGATGAATGAACATTCCATCGGACCGGACGAGATCATCAACATGGATGAAGTGCCTCTGTCCTTTGACCTGCCTCTTACAAGGACTGTAAACAAGAAAGGTGAATCGTCCATCACACTGAGAACAACCGGCCACGAGAACAAATTTCACTTGTGTTCTGGGCTGCACCGCATCTGGAGTAAAGCTTCCACCGATGGTGATTTTTAAAAGGATCACTATGCCAAAAGAAAAATTCCCAAAAGACATCTTGGTAAAAGTCAACCAGAAAGGGTGGATGATGGAAAACATAATGAAGGAATGGCTAAATGAGTGCTACGTCAAGCGACCTGGCGGATTTTTTCACCAAAAAAAAGCGTTGCTCGTTCTGGACAGCATGAGGGCTCATATAACGGATTCGGTGAAAGCAGCCATCAAGAGCACAAACTCTATTCCAGCTGTGATTCCTGGGGGCACAACGAAGCATTTGCAGCCACTGGACATTAGTGTGAATCGTGCTTTTAAAGTGGCACTCCGAGTTCAGTGGGAGGCATGGATGACCAGCGGCGAGAAATCGTTCACCAAAACTGGTCGCATGCGAAGAGCAACCTTAGCTCAAGTCTGCCAGTGGATCCTGACAGCATGGAAAAGTGTGAAAACATCCACGATCACCAACGGGTTTCGGAAAGCTGGACTGTTGCGTGACGGTGATGAAGAGGATGGCGCGACAGCTGAAGCCGTTCTTCTGAGGCTGTTCGATTCAGACACCGAGGAAGAGGAGTTCGTTGGTTTTGAAGGAGAAAGAGTGGCTGACGAGTCCATTCTGGGTCTGTTTGTTTCAGACACTGACGACGAGGACTTTGGGGGTTTTAGTACAGACTAAAACGATGACACGGGACTGATCTTTCTGGTTATTTTGATAAAATAAACGGCAGCGTTACTGCACATTTAGAGCTGTGTTGGCAGTTTTCAGAAAAGATGCTGGTTATTTTGTTAAAAAGAAAACTAATTTAGCCCTTTAACGTTATTGCCTTTTCAAGCGTTGCTTTGTTTTGTTATATACTGCGCTACTACGGTAGGCCGACTGCAGGACCTGCGCTGGGAGCGCATTGTTTTATTTTTACACGCATAAATGTGTTTCATCAGGTCAAAGATGTGAAAGTTTGTTTGATTGATTGATTAAAAGATTTTTTGTTGTTTTTTAAATGTTAATAAACGGGACGCTTTGCGTTCCCAAACAGTCATCTCTGTCCCGAGTGGTTGACTTTTTTCCCTCCTGTCATTTTGACTGACAGGATTTTAAAAAATCCGGTCATAATCTATTTTTATCCATCACTTATTAATTAAAAAATTATAATAATTACATTTTCAGTAGCATTATTTCATTACTTTTGTATATTATTCTAATTGTTTCTAATCTTTTCATCCTCCACTGACTGTCGCGGTTTGGAGAACCTGTTTAGAAGCTGCAGATCGCTCTGTTCCAATTATTTGATTGATCTAACACTGGGCCCATGAGCACATAAATCCATAGGATTACGGTAGACACTAAATTAGTCGATCAGCCAGTCATCATATAGAAATTTCTAAAAACTTCGTTCGGAGTTGAGCGCAGCAGCAGGTGCAGCTCTGTGCGCTCCGCGGGACTCTGATTACAGAATATTAACGTTCCTTATGAGATCATGAGAGAGATGAGGGTTTCACATATTTTTCATTAAAATACTCAGGGGAAAACCTGGCGCTGCTGTTTAATGCGGACCTCCTCGCGGGTTAGTGTTTGGAGTCCAGTTCTATGTGCGCGCGGCTCGCGGAGCAGATTTTGCGTGTCAACAAGCCTCCACAGCCGCAGACCTGATCCGCTCAAATGCCCCTTTGCAAACCGGTGCTCAGCGTGCGATCAGATGCAGACTAACTACACTTTCTGTTGTAATGCGCTCTCGGACTAGCGTTCATAGGCTGTGGACGCTTGTTGACACGCAAAATCTGCTCTGCGAGCTGCGCGCACATAGAACTGGACTCCAAACGCCCACTAACCTACGAGGAGGTCCGCATTAAACATCAGCACCAGGTTTCCCCTGAGTATCTCAATGAAAATATGTGAACCCCTCATCTCTCTCATGATCTCATAATGAACGTGTGGCAGGGTGATTGGCTGTTCAGCCAATCACCATGAGGGGGCACCCTATAAAAAGGCTGGGGACTTGATATTCAGTCTCCCAGCTCTCTGTGACATCACTTCCGGGTGAGGTGTGGTGGCAGCTGGCATGCTCGGCTCCTGGAGCAAGTTTGGCTGAGCACTGGGCTGCCCAGAGGTCTACTAGGTAGAATACAGGTAGAAAACAGGTATGTGCTCTCCTCATCCAGCTTTTAAGTCTGTTTTTATTTAATTAGTTATTTATTTATTCCGTCTGCACCTCTGCAGACTCTGCTGTTTTGTTTTATTTGAATTTTATAAAAAGGTTGCTGAAGGCGTAGCGGACAGCGGGCACGCCGAGGACTCCGGGGAGAATCCCCCTGATCGTGAGGGCTTCCTGGGGCGGACCGGCTGGACCACGCCGGCAGGACAGTCATCCAGGCCTGGTTTACAGCCCCAACAGGATTTCAGTGGGTGTGGCCCATCACAGGACACTCGGGTTTTAACTGGAGCCCTCTTGGATTTTATGGACAGCTGGCCCACCAGGGCTGAAGGAAATCAGGCTGTCCCATTGGTTTTATATTTCTCTTAACTGTTTTTATTGTTTTAACTTTTATCTCTTTTACAGGCTGAGCTGCCAGTGGTGAACAGGCCTCGGTTACGGGAGTTTTCTGCGTGTGTGTGACCACCACTCCTGGATGCATGGCACCGTGTGTGGGTGATTTTTGTTTGGTTCTCATTTAATTTGGCCTGATTCGCCTGGTAAGCCTCAGCCTGCCATTTTTGTTTTAATCATTTTTATTAAAATCAGTTTGTTTTTAACCTTGCTTTTACCAATAAAGCATGTTTAATAATTGTGGAACCACGTCTCCTGCCCTTTTGTAGAGTGGACTTATGTGTCCTGTAGTTCCTGGGGTGAAACTCCCCAGGTGGCGTTGAAGAGCGAGGTTTAAGTCGCCTCCGTAGTGCTACAAACGTTAATATTACACGGTAATCAGAGTCCCGCGGAGCGCACAGAGGATCACCTCACCTGCTGCTGCGCTGAGCTCGACTCCAAACGGAGTTTTTGGGAATTTCTATATGATGACTGGCTGATCGACTAATTTAGAGTCTAATTTTATGGATTTGTGTGCTAAATGGGCCCAGTGTTAGAGTAATAATGCTATTGAAAATGTAATAAGTGTAAAATTAATGTGACGGATAAAAATAGATTATGACTGGATTTTTTTTTAACCCTGTGAGTCAAATAATAATAATAATAATAATAATAATAATAATAATAATAATAATAAATTTAACTTATATTGCACTTTATATTTTGCAATCTCAAAGTGCTACAGCGGAGAAGGTTAAAATAGCTGAGTCAACACTCATAAAACAAGTTTAAAAAAGTAAAAGGGGCGGCTACAGAATAAAACTAACAAAAAGCTTTTCTAAAAAGGTAGGTTTTCAGGTTCTGTTTAAAAGCATCCACAGTTTGTGGAGACCTTAAGTGGACAGGGAGGGAGTTCCACAACCTCGGAGCAGCAGAGGAAAAAGCCCGATCTCCCATGCTGCAGAGCTTGGTTCTGGGGGTTTGAAGCGTGTTCGCTTTTACGGAGCGAAGGATGCGTGTGGTCGGGGAAGTGAGGAGTTCCTTTAGGTAGTGGGGGGCTTGACCGTAAATGCACTGGTGGGAGAGGAGGCAGAGTTTGTATTCTATTCTAAGTGGGACAGGGAGCCAGTGAAGTGCTTTCAGAATGGGGGTGATGTGCTCATGCTTGCGCACCCTCATCAGGATCCTGGCAGCGCTGTTCTGGATGTACTGTAGTCTCTGGAGGTTCTTGCCAGAGATCCCGATGAGATGACTAAAAACTAAAAAGTCTAGCGCTACCTCTGGTTGCGCAATCATGTGCTTTTCACGAAAGATTACCCAATGGCGGTATAAGGGGGGTATGGGGGTGGTGGTCGCGCTGTTGACTACGTGCAGGATTACACAGACGTGAGTCGGGAGTAGTGATGGGACTAATGGTTCTTTGATGGGAGCCATTCATTGGTGAGCCGTTTTCCTACGTGTTTTCTTTGTTTTTGCAACATTCTGCAACTAATTAACACTGACAAGTGGTCTGTTCGAAACTGATGGCCCCGCCCTTTTGCACAGCTGCACCTTTGACAATGAAGGCAGTTTGACTTCTTTTGTTATCTTTAATGTTTCAACTCATCCTATTGAAAAACAGCCATTCACACCTCCAACGGATTCCTCACCCAAGTGGCAGCCAGACAACTGCTCTCCACACCTCTCCCTCCCCCCTCAGCCCCCCTGCTGCATTAGCATTAAAACACCCGCGGCTTATATTCCGGTGCGGCTTATGTGTGGACAAATCTGCAATTTCCCCCAAATTTAGCTGCTGCGGCTTATAATTAGGTGCGCTTTATAGTCCGGAAATTACGGTANTCTGCATTTTAAACGGCGGAGACGTGGTTTGGTTTTAGATACATGCTATTGGGTATTTTAGTAGTTTTATTTTTTTAACAGGAACAGAACAGCAGAGTTTGCGGTGCAGTTGCGGTAGACGAGTAATTTACGGCTGGATGGGGGAAGTTGGGAGCAGGGCTTTGAACAGCTGTGGTGTTTGTGGTCAGGCACCCCTAGGTGGTACCATGAAACTCGTGGTTACCTGGGTTACACCGGGGTTGTTCAAGCCCTTTAATAATTGGTGTCAGCTTAAGGCGGCCAATGGGTGTGAACACCTTAGTTCAGGTGGAAAGGGGCACAATTGTGTAAATAAATTGAATTGTGCTGAGGATTTTCCTCCCCTGTACCGGGAGTAGTGGCGTTACAGGCCAGTGCTGGGTGATATGGAGATCACCTGGGGCTTTCTGTGGGATTCAGGGTCTGTGGTGGATCAGCTGCAGGCCCTGGGTCCATGTGTGTTAGCATAATGCTAATTTGACCCTGGCTGGCCCCACTTTTAGAGCCATCAAGGCCATCCTAGACATCGACTAGGTTGTCGATGTTCTAGGACTGTTAATTGTTGGGGCAGCGAGTTTAAAATGCCATATTTTACCCTGTGTTGCCCCTCATTTAATGCCGTCAAGGCCATTCCAGTCCCTGATGCAGAATGTCAGGGGGCTGGGATTATTGATCGTTGGGGGCAACGATCCATTTGGTGGGGGTGGAATGTGGCAGGGTGATTGGCTGTTCAGCCAATCACCCTGAGGGGGCACCCTATAAAAGGGCTGGGGACTTGATGTTCAGTCTCCCAGCTCGTTGTGACATCACTTCCGGGTGAGGTGTGGTGGCAGCTGGCATGCTCAGCTCCTGGAGCAGCTGGGCTGAGCTCTGGGCTGCCCAAGATGTCTACTAGGTAGAATACGGGTTGCTGAAGGCGTAGCGGACAGCGGGCACGCCGAGGACTCCGGGGAGAATCCCCCTGATCGTGAGGGCTTCCTGGGGCGGACCGGCTGGACCACGCCGGCAGGACAGTCATCCAGGCCTGGTTTACAGCCCCAACAGGATTTCAGTGGGTGTGGCCCATCACAGGACACTCGGGTTTTAACTGGAGCCCTCTTGGATTTTATGGACAGCTGGCCCACCAGGGCTGAAGGAAATCAGGCTGTCCCATTGGTTTTATATTTCTCTTAACTGTTTTTATTGTTTTAACTTTTATCTCTTTTACAGGCTGAGCTGCCAGTGGTGAACAGGCCTCGGTTACGGGAGTTTTCTGCGTGTGTGTGACCACCACTCCTGGATGCATGGCACCGTGTGTGGGTGATTTTTGTTTGGTTCTCATTTAATTTGGCCTGATTCGCCTGGTAAGCCTCAGCCTGCCATTTTTGTTTTAATCATTTTTATTAAAATCAGTTTGTTTTTAACCTTGCTTTTACCAATAAAGCATGTTTAATAATTGTGGAACCACGTCTCCTGCCCTTTTGTAGAGTGGACTTATGTGTCCTGTAGTTCCTGGGGTGAAACTCCCCAGGTGGCGTTGAAGAGCGAGGTTTAAGTCGCCTCCGTAGTGCTACAC
>SSNR01000033.1:212401-224047 GCA_006937965.1 Callopanchax toddi | reverse complement strand
AAGTTTAAAAAAGTAAAAGGGGCGGCTACAGAATAAAACTAACAAAAAGCTTTTCTAAAAAGGTAGGTTTTCAGGTTCTGTTTAAAAGCATCCACAGTTTGTGGAGACCTTAAGTGGACAGGGAGGGAGTTCCACAACCTCGGAGCAGCAGAGGAAAAAGCCCGATCTCCCATGCTGCAGAGCTTGGTTCTGGGGGTTTGAAGCGTGTTCGCTTTTACGGAGCGAAGGATGCGTGTGGTCGGGGAAGTGAGGAGTTCCTTTAGGTAGTGGGGGGCTTGACCGTAAATGCACTGGTGGGAGAGGAGGCAGAGTTTGTATTCTATTCTAAGTGGGACAGGGAGCCAGTGAAGTGCTTTCAGAATGGGGGTGATGTGCTCATGCTTGCGCACCCTCATCAGGATCCTGGCAGCGCTGTTCTGGATGTACTGTAGTCTCTGGAGGTTCTTGCCAGAGATCCCGATGAGATGACTAAAAACTAAAAAGTCTAGCGCTACCTCTGGTTGCGCAATCATGTGCTTTTCACGAAAGATTACCCAATGGCGGTATAAGGGGGGTATGGGGGTGGTGGTCGCCCTGTTGACTACGTGCAGGATTACACAGACGTGAGTCGGGAGTAGTGATGGGACTAATGGTTCTTTGATGGGAGCCATTCATTGGTGAGCCGTTTTCCTACGTGTTTTCTTTGTTTTTGCAACATTCTGCAACTAATTAACACTGACAAGTGGTCTGTTCGAAACTGATGGCCCCGCCCTTTTGCACAGCTGCACCTTTGACAATGAAGGCAGTTTGACTTCTTTTGTTATCTTTAATGTTTCAACTCATCCTATTGAAAAACAGCCATTCACACCTCCAACGGATTCCTCACCCAAGTGGCAGCCAGACAACTGCTCTCCACACCTCTCCCTCCCCCCTCAGCCCCCCTGCTGCATTAGCATTAAAACACCCGCGGCTTATATTCCGGTGCGGCTTATGTGTGGACAAATCTGCAATTTCCCCCAAATTTAGCTGCTGCGGCTTATAATTAGGTGCGCTTTATAGTCCGGAAATTACGGTAGCATAACAGCTAGTCACATTGGGTTAGCCTAACCCTCGTGAGATACGTGACTTTGTGAGACTTCAAAGCACCGGACCAGAGACTCAGAAGTTGCAAACGTGGAATTCTGGACACAAGATGATTATGTTTAATTATTTGGCAGATACTTTTATCCAAAGCAACGTACAACGATTGGGAAAACTTGCTAACTCCACGCAGAAAGGCCACAGTCGGGATTCAATCCTGGGACTTTTTGCGAGGCAACAATGCTAACAACTGTGCCACCATGCAGCCCATATTAACACATACCGGCTCAAGAAAAAGATTTTAAAATATGAAAAAGTTACATAGTGTGCCTTTAAGGAGCTATCTACAACAAGTAAGATAAGAATCGCCTTAAACGTTTTCACAGAAACCCACTTAAAAAGATTTCAAGTGGCTTACCAAACATACAAACATAAAGCTTTTTCGGAAATTGTGACTGAAAACGACAGAGAAACAAGCCAAAAGTCAACAAGCTCTCAGAAAACCCAAATAACTAGAACCAGTTTTAACCAGATTAAAAGAGTATCTTGCTCAAGGAAAACAAAATCAAAAGAAACATGTCTCAAGATTTATTTTGTAAAATGCTTCAAATATAGCTGCTTTTTACAACATCCTGAAAACATCTAACAAAACTATTGGCACCAATCCATTAAAGCTTGTGTGTTGTGAGTGACTTTTTCTTTATTATATTTAATAGAATTGGAACTATTTGCAATTTATGTAAAGAAAAATAAAGTGCATGCACGGCAAATGAAACACACACAAAAAGCACTTCATAAAGCTTCATGGTTTGCTGGTCAGAGAGAGTTGGGCCCAAGGTGACGGTAAAGCAGCAACAAGAACATAAAATCCAACAGATTCATGAGGAGAACTCAGACCCTCCAGAAACACGAGATCAACACCTGAATGAATAAATGACAGGGAAACACAAACTACCAGAGGATCTGGTCATCACTGGGAGGCTTGATGAGTGACTGACAACAGCTGAGATGATTACAGATGAACGGAAGTTTAGGACATTTAAAGTCATAAACACAGCAAACACTAGTTACCTATATAGGCAATGAAATTCTCACTGCATGAGCTCCTTCACACAGATGAAAGAATACTTAGCTCTAAAATAGGAAGCAAAAAAAGGGCAGTGACTGATGGAAAAACTGAAAACAAGAATCAGCAGAAGTCCAGTCAAAAACAAAGCATTCAACATAAACACCACAAAACCCAAAACATCATTGAACCTGCATCCACATGTCAGCTAGTCTGCTGCAGTGTCCATCAGCCAAATGCACACAAGCAACCATCACACAGATTAAAAATATGAAGCATTTACAGTCAATGGAGTCAGGGTCAGTGTGACTGTTAGATCAACAAATGTAGAGAAAACACATCAACGGGTTTCATTTTAGCCACATCTTCTTTGTGAGATGATTTAGAAAGTAAACAAAGAATAATTTTGAATATTTTAGAATTCTTTTAGAAGATAATAATTCTTCATCTCCCTGCTCTCTCAGACTGAACACAAGTGACTTCAGTCTACAGTAAGACACTGACTGCATACAGATATTCATCATGCAAACCCTCTTTAAAAATAAAGACTGTCTGCAACTAAACTACAAACATCACTCATCCAAAGTCCTAAAGGGCAGAACTGTTAGAAACTAATAATAAATGCTACTTTATCTGCTTTCTTCTAACAATTACACTCAGTGGGAAATAAGAACAGATTTAATTTTCATTTTTAAATCAGCGTTTTTCTCCAGTGACCGGTCTCCCAGTCCAGAACGTTGCCATCTCTCAGTATTATCTTTACTGTGCAGTCATTCCCCTCCAGCTGCACATATTATCTGAATGAATCCCATCACACATCATTTGTTTTAAAGCAAAGAGGGAATGATTATCTTTCCAAATTATCCAAAACGTTGCTTTTTACCCCAGTGTGAAACTTTTAAATTAGGAGGTCAAAAAAAAGTTAGGACCAAAGACTAGTGGAAAATGGATGAGCACATAAAACTCACACACATACAGAAACACAAACACACACACACACTATCCGCTTAACACACACACAGACACACACACACACAGAGACACATCACGTACAGTGAGTGGGCTGCACAGATGCAGGAGAGGTTCAATTTTACGCTCCAAGAAAGACAGTGAGAAAATGTGGCGAGATTAGGACTCAGGTAATTTGAGAGCAACCCTTGAAGGAGGAGTGGGTGAGTGTAGCGGAGGATGGAGAGATGGTTAATGTTCAGTGTAAAGAGATAATCAAATAAAGAGAAAGGGAAGAAGATGCAGCAGAACAATACCGGTGTGAGAGGAAGAGGGTTTTTAACCGTACGTGAACGAGGTGACATCGGAACGACAGGTTCATGTCAGAAACACGGCGTAACTGTTAACGATCAGGAGGGATGACGCAGGAGGGGAATGAAAGCTGACGACCTGATTGGAGCTCACTGTCACTCAGAGAAACTCAGAGAGGAGCAGGAATAAAAACCGGATTTAAACTGCTGATCGCTCTGAGTTTAACAAGAACGTCTGCTCCGTTAGGTTTAGATCACATTACTTCTGTGTCATAATGAATACTAATTAAACAGCTTATAGTTCTAAAAAATTGCTATATTTAAAAAAATGTAATGGGTGTGGCTAGTGTGAACTTTATGAAGCCAAAACGAAGGAAAGAGAAGTTCAGGATCTGAGCCAATCAGTGGTCTGTTAGTGGAGAACTTTACTAAATGCTAGATGTTTGCCTGGACCCAGTATATTGAATCCAGAACAAATGCCTGGTCCCATCAGTTTTAAGTCCCACCCCTGTGTAAAAAATATCATGAATAAAAAAACTAAAGAACACCTCAGATCATCTTCTGTTGAAGACCAGCTGCGAGTCGAAACATGTCAAGTAAAGGTAAATAAAGAGTTAATTATTGACCATATATATCTGGAAAAATAACCTCTATGACCACTGAACAAAGAGGCATGATGACCTTTTAAAATCCTCAGATCATTTTCCAGGTTTTGGCTCTTTATGATTCACTTCTCTGGCTGCTGAATCGTCAAACATTCACTGTTCTCACATATTCCACTATAATTAGTTACTAGAGGCTTAACATCTAAATCATTTAATGTGTTCATTTATTTGTTTCAAAGGTGAAAATATTTTCACATTTCATCCGTTTGGACCATAAATCACTGCTTTACCACTGTGACTTTAAACCTGTTTCACTATAAAGACCTGGAACTGCTTCTGTTTGTTTTCTGTTGACAGTCGGGTCACAGGTCACATCTTTTTTCTGTTTTTTCAATTTCGAATCACAAAACATCCCCAGATTTGATCCGAAGCAGCTTTAGAGCTGCAAAGACAAACTGAACCACTTCAGGCCTCGTAGATGATTAAATACATTTAATAAAATACCAGACTAGGATTGAACATCGGTCAAAACAAAAGTACTGAAAAGAAAAAAGACATCAACTGAAGTCAGTATCTCACTGAGCAGCAGACAAATCATGATCATTTGCAAAAAAGTTTAGAAACATTTTTGCAAGGGTTCGCTGCAGGGCCCCGCTCTCATGTCATTCTAATTTTAAAGGAGTGGTCCAGTGGGTTATTTTATAGTTTTGCATTGTTCTCTAGTGTAATTCAATGCTATCTGTGTAATTTTTATAAAGAAAGAAGCTTTGATTCTTCTAATATAAGCTTTAGAAGTTTGCTGTTTCAGACCTGAGTTTGAAACAGCAGGATTCTCATTAGTATTAATATGAAATGTGGAAAGTCTGCAGAGCAAAACTCTAGCATTAGCTTACTATGCTATCAAGCCTAGCTGTGTTATCCGTGCCTGTCTGTGGGGCGGGCCTTGCCAACATGGGCTAGCTAGATGCAGTATGCAAATCCACGTTGTGACATCACAATGTGGATTTGCATAAACAGAGTTTGCAAGGAAGTTCTTTCAAATAAATCTATTTTTTAAAATAACCAGGGAACAGAGTTTTCATTTTTGGCCAACATGACAGGCTCAGGGGGACCTACTATAATCCAGTAAACCACTCCTTTAAAGGTTTGCAAAAAGTTTGTGAGACAAATATTTTCTCAAAAATAGTCGCAAAACTAAGGAGTCTGAAACACTTCTGAGTTTAGTTTCTATGATTCAGAAAGTATAAAAACTGTGAAACGTTTGGCTGTTGAGAAAAGAAAACAAGTGACTGATTGACAACAAATAAAGATTCTCTGATTGTGACAAAACTGGGAATAAAATGAAAATTAATTGCAAACAAATGAAGGAATAAGGGAGATCTGAGTAGTTTGGTAAACAATGCTTAAAACTTATTTCCATGCCTCTTAACAACGTTCTAACAAAGTATAGCTATAAATATATTGTGGCGATAAAAACAAAAAACAAAAGCAATCAATAAAGTGGTTGTCTTGCAGTTCTTCAAAAACCTCAGCCAATCATACGTTTCAGACCAAAAGAAACTATTGGACAATCCGGCTGTTCCTCACTGCTTGAATCCTCCATTAATCCGTGCTGGAGCATTTTGCAGTAGAACATTCTGGGAGTGAGAGGAGGACAGAAACGACCGGCTGTTAGCGCTTCAATTTTAAGAAAAAATACCAGAGTCCCAAAAAGAAAACACATTTTCAGCTTGTAGAAAACTAAAAACGTTTGGACGTAGAAAGAGAAAAAACCAGGGGGAACGTTTCAACGGCTGGTGTTTTGTTCTCTGTTGTTTCTGTGGCAATGCACGGTCACATGTCTGGAGGAGGATATACCCGATGGGAGGGGTGAGAGCTCTGAGACGTGTCTGTGTAAAATAGCTAGCGATAGCTAGCTTGGTTGAAGACTCTTCAGTGAACCTTTAAAACAAGTGGTGACTAAACTGCAGCAAAACATTTTGCAGATTTCACATTTAGTTTGTAGTTTGAAAAAACACATCAGCATCATAAGTACCAACTCGCTCTGATTCCAAATAAAATTTGCATATTTTCTTGCAAATATGTGTCCTGCTAGTCATCAACAGTGTGATACAGACTTTAGAAACATGGTGTTTTTCAACTTTTTGTAAATTCTTTGGTTGAATATATTTGATGCAAAAACAACAAAGCAGAAAAAGACACCACCTCCTCCTTAGTCATAGAAACGGTGAACGCCCCTTAGATTGAATATGTTTTAAAGCAATTTAGGGAAACAGTTTTCACCAGCTAAAAGGCTTCAGAGAGGAGAGGAGACGCTGACGCTCCCACGTCCCTCCAGCCATGTCTCTTATTAGCCAAAGGGGTCCCTCATGTCATGACATCAGGATCACATTGAGGAGATTAATTAATGTGATTTTCACCCACAGAAAACCTCCCTGTTTAACCAGGCAGGGCCTGTTACTGTGTGTGTGTGTGTGTGTGTGTGTGTGTGTGTGTGTGTGTGTGTGTGTGTGTGTGTGTGTGTGTGTGTGTGTGTGTGTGTGTGTGTGTGTGTGTGTGTGTGTGTGTGTGTGTGTGTACAGGCTACGTAAGAAACCAGTCTCAGTCAGTGTTGATTTAATAAACAACAGTCTTTGTAGAGCAGGCCTTCTGTCAATGTGCATGCATAAAACACACAGACACACACACACACACACGTGCGCGCACACACACACATCAGGGCAGTACGGCTTCCAACATGCAATGGTGTCTCTTTTGGTTCCATTGAAACTCACACAAAGTGAGTTAGGAAACAATGATACATTTTCATTGTGTTTTGAACACATTTGATTTCATTACACAGCCCTAGATTATGTGCAGTTTCATTCCACAATACAACATTTCAGCTAATAAAACATCAAAACATGCAGAAAACATGTGCACCATAACTGCACATGCCCAAGTGAAGATGTCAAAATACAGAGGCTCCCGTGAAGCTCTTATCACTTCCTCTGTAGTTCAACCAGCCGTAATAAATAAATAACAGCCAGATCTAATCCATAAGGCAAAGAAAGAAACGGAACATTTTATATGCAAATCAGTCTTTTCCATAAACCTCTGTTTCTGTGTGAGGATGTTAATACGCCGTCAGGAACGTTAAATCCCCTCCAACCAACATTAAGCATATACTTACCATTAAACATCACCTGTATTTTTCAGATGGAAGGTTACTCTCCTGCCTGCAAAGATCATGTTCACCTCTGGGTGCATGTGTGTGCAACACATTTCTGATTGGAGGTGACAAATTCTACATATTTATCAAGGTTGCACTCAGCTCAGTGTTTTCAGGCTGCAGAGAGGCGTGTTAATCCACTCAGGCAGGTGATGCGGCGGCTGCACGAGTAAAGATGTTAGAGATATCGATCTTCATCTCAGGAATCCATTTATTAATTACACTCCTATCGCGAGGCTTGACTTTTCCTCTGCGACCGTTTGGATAAAAACAGTCAGAGTGATAACTGAGTGCCAGTGTGTGTTTACATCCTCCTCACTGCGCAGCTTACGGTGTCAAACATGAATGAAAATCAGCGACTGGGCAGAGTGTGTGCTGATGAGCTGCAGGTCGTCCAGACACAAACAGAAACCTCCACCATCTAGGCTCCTACAGAGTTATTACTCATTTATTTTTAGCTGTGTCTATCAGTGAAGTAGTACCATTTCAGCAAAAACAGACATATTATAATCATTTCCTGATAAAAGTCTTGTTATTATAGTGTCCTTTCCTTGTGCTTCTAATAAAATATGCTCTGTTTTTAGAAAACTAATCAGAAACATTTAAACTGTTACAGATTTTATTCAAAAAACTATTATTTGAGTTTTTTCACATTGTTTCTGATCAATTCTGTTTTTTTAAGCCAGTAGAACTGGGCTGTGACTGTTGGAGACACAAAATTGTAAGAAATAATGTCTAGGCCAAATGATGCAACTGTAAAGAGATCACAAGGGTTCTGGTTCGCAGTTTAATCACAAACAGTCTTAATTCATTCACTATTGGTCTAAATATGTTGATCTAAAACTGGTCATTTTGTAAAACATCACCAGTCAAGAGTGACACTGGCTCAAAGCAGCCTGGAGTGAGGAGGGATCACAACAAATTAGGCGTGGAACCAGGATGGATTAGGTTCTCCCAAGATGCTCATCATGATCTATACGTCAGCAGCATGTTCCCATGACGATCCAACAGCATATTCCCACAGCTCTGGGACTGTACACCAGAGGATCACTACACACCAGCACAATGTGGCCAAAGGAGTGAGGACAGAGTTGATTTTCTGCAGCCAAGCCATGCTGGTGCTCGTGGGACCCACATTCACCCAAGACCCCCCAAAACATTACTCCCACAGAGAAGATAAAACACCAAAACCTCGCTATGAGCTTTTTGTGAAATCTCAAAACAACTGTCCACCTATCACACATAACTGGGAGCCCACTGAGGTTTTAATTCACCTGAAAAACCCAGCAGACCATCCCCATTCTGGCTGCTTGTCTTTAACATTTTAACCAATCAGAGTGCAGCTCAGCAGAGCTACTATCCTGACTTACGAGGTCCTCCTGTCCTTGAGGACGTTTGAAGATAAACTCCACTTGTTTGCGTTCCCTCTGCTTTGTTCTGTTCAGTCACAGGATTGGTTTTGGAGATATGAACATTTGCTGTACCCGATTAAGGAAGTCTGCTTACAAACATGAAAAGGTTCTGCTGCCAGCTCTCAACCTGCTTTCATTCTCTGTTTACAGAGTTTATCCTAATCTCTTACTGAAAAAGAGGAACGTTTCTGCAACAACATAAAAACTTGTTACAAAAGTCAATTCTGCTTTTTGAACACAAAACAAAGCCTTGTGGAGCTGGACATTTGTTCAAAAGGCAGTAAAAAGCTGAAATGTGTTCATCAGATTTATATTTATAACCTCTAAAGACTTGTGCATCACGTTGATGAACCAATCTGATGTTACACTATTCTGACACCTTAGCATAAAGATCATTATTTCATAGGGTACAGGTGCAAGGAAATGAACACGGCCATGTTTTACACATTCCTTAAGTCGTTTGGCTAAAACCCAGCAGAGGCATTACAGCCGAGTCAAGTGTCTTCTGACTGCATGCTTTCTGAAATAATTCCCTTTAATTTCTGAGATGTTTTAATGCTGTAGAGACTCTATAAAGTGTATGGATGTTTTACTATTTACATAAATAGAACCAGTTTTCTCTGTTTTAAGAAACACACATTTTGTCTCGGTCTGTGACGTGCTGGACTTTGGATTTTTTCTCCAGATCAGACAAGACTTCATCTTTTTTTTTAAGTGTTTAAAACTCCTGGTCAAATGCTACTGACTAAGTCTCTTTATTTCTGGAAGTTTTAATGACCATGTGTGCATGTGCAAGGTAAGAGAAGACAGAGGAGAAAGGAGAGCGTCGCCTGTGGCTGCTATGATTTGCTTATTGTATTCCTTCATTATATATTTATTGTCTTAGCTTTTAACCAGTGATTGTGTTCTTTGACTGAAAATTTGCGCCCTGATTTTGTTGTACAACGTCTCATTGCTACAATGACAATAAAGATTCTGATTCTATTTTTTTAAAGCATGTTATGACAATAAGCTTGAAAACACACTCAGCAGATTGTAAATTCTTGAAAATGGTTTCACATTTGATTGGTCTTGGGTTTGTCTCAAACCTCTTCAGTCTAGGCTTGGTCTCGAGTTAGAAGGTCATACTACAACACTATTGGAAGATGGTTTCCATCCACCCACCCATCCATCTATATTCTGCCACTAAGTGACCAGGTCCCTTCAGCTATGAGATATAACCTCTCCTGGGTTTTCTCTGAGGCATGGGTGTAGATTTTGCATGGACAGAGGTAACATGATCCAACCAATACCCAGCAATCACTGAATTGTCCCCACCAATAACTCGATCCAAGGGTGCAGACATAGCGCTGCATTCCCACCAATAATACGTGCAGCCCAGCGGACCAGGTGCTGTGTTCGGAGTCCGCAGACAGACTTGTGTCCAGGGTAAAGAGGCCTACTTGCCTGGATCAACCGGCGTGAGCCCCTCTGGGCACAAGCCGAGCCGCTTACGCCACCTGCTCTGGGTCTGGATGAGGACTGGCCATTGGGCATTTTACCAGTGATGGTAACTTTGGGCCAGTCCCCGGATCGAGACCAGGGCAGATACTCACCCGCGCATGCCGTCCTGGTCCCCACCAATGTCAAGAGCAAATCTACACCATTGCCCTGAGGTTTCCCAGTAGGACATGTCTGAAGCACCTCCCATAGCAGGAGAAGCCCAAACCACCTCAAACAGCTTCTTTTTAAGGAGAAGGAGCAGCGTCTCTACTCTGAGCTCCTCGCCCTGTCCCTGAAGGTGGAGGAAGCTCATTTCAACCTCATTTCCTTAGATATTCCCCACAGGTGAGGTCTGGAACATAAATAGATTAGTAAATCAACAGCTTTGTTTTTGACTCATCTCCCTCTTCACCACAATCCCAATCCACCTCTCAATCACCCGCTCCTTCACCTTCACTCCCTCACTCAAGAACAAGACCCCAAGTTACGTGAACTCCTCCACCTGGAAGCCCATTCCAAACTCATAGCCGCCCTTTTCCGGTTGAATGGATTAATGGCGACGATAAAATCCCAACATCACTCTCAATATTTAAAGGTGACCCTAAGAAAAAGGGTTTCTGGATCATTTGTCTCCTCAGAAATAAAAGGATCTTTAGACGTGAACCTACGTCAACAAACGGTCTGAACCGCTTCAGGGTCAGCGAGTCATCCTGTCCCTCAAACCTCAAAGCTAACCTTTAACAAACTGCAGATTTGACCTCAGAAATACGTTCCATCACTAATAAATCAGAGGAGCACACTAATCAGGTGAAATCCAAGAGGCAGAAAATCAATCACGTCCTAAGAAACCAACTAATAAAGTATTTTGTAGAAGACACTTAGAATTATTGATCAAAATGATCTAACGCTGAATAATCTTTAATTCACAAACACGCTGCTGTCTTTGTTTATCGAGTGAAAAACTTTAGCCATTGAGACCTTGAGCTTTCAGGTCAATTGGAAGAAGTTAATGGAAAAAAAGTCATTATCTTAGTTCACCTCCTTTCATGTTTGTAGACGGAGTCTTTGAATCAATATCTGTCCTTCACAAATGTTCCCTGAATACGTATTGGCCCATCCTGAGCGGATAAATCAAATCCTACGGGCACCATACCATTACAAAGAGTGGTCTGGTGTTCAGGGAGAAAACAATGAGCCCCGAAGCAGAACAGCTGACGGGATTGGAGAGTAAAAAAAAGTCAGAGATTTTAAAAAAAGTCAGAGATAAAAGCAAACAAGCTTTAAGGAGGAAGAAATGCTTGATTTATAAAAGAAAACACAAACATGGCTGGCCTTTGTCTTCACATTTAAATAGAACACAATGACAGGCTTCAATAAATAATGACACCAGAACCTGTCACTTTAAAATCTATTTTTAAAGCCTGTCAGCTTCTCTGAGGACAAACTAATCTATAAGATGTGGAGATTTAAGAGAAACGTATATAAAAGTAATACCAGGAAATGCTCAGTGTGTGTGTGTGTGTGTGTGTGTGTGTGTGTGTGTGTGTGTGTG
>SSNR01000033.1:162059-212300 GCA_006937965.1 Callopanchax toddi | reverse complement strand
GGAAAAATATATAAAAGAAAAAAAGAGGAGTGGTGGGGGGGGGGGGGGGGGGGGGGGGGGGGGTGGGGGGGTGGGGGGGGGGGGGGGGGGGGGGGGGGGGGGGGCTACTGATGCACTGTGGAAAAAAAGGAGAAGGTTCAAAATAAAGGCTCAAAAAATATCTCAATGTGTGTCTTTAAAAACTACTTCTGTTTTTTTCCAAAATGAAATAGTCACAATAGGATCATTTAAGGTGGTTTTAGACTGACAGCAACACAACTCACTTATTAAAATATCTGACAGATCACAGAGCTCTACTGACTTTTTCTTACTGAAAACTGTTTTTACAATTAAAAGTGTTTTGTTTTTTAAAAAGGTGAAATCTGTGTTATAGATAAAAGCTGAACATTCCATGAAGGAATAGCATTTTGTCCATCTCCGCCTTTTAAGCCAGAGTTTTAGTTGTTTAAGTCAAATCCTAAAGAAAACATTAAGTGTGACTTTTTGCAATTTTGCAAAATATTGTGTAACCTGTTAGAACTGCCTTTTTATACTGACTCTCAGCTACTAAAACACTGAAGTTGATCAGTTTGTGTAACGAGTTGTGGTCATTTTTGTGTTTGCTAACTAGCTCAGGTGGCTAACTTCAATCAGGCTGACTCCAGACTTTCACCAGCTGTAGATGTTTGTTTAATGAAGTCTTTTCGATCAAAAAGGTGCATCAAAAAATATGGTTAAAGTCTGTTGTGATTTGCTTAATCGGATATGGATAAAAATCCATCATCCACATCTGTGATCTCAAGCAGCACTTTTATTTTTAAATCTACATTTTTCACAGTATGTGAAGTCATCATCTCCAAGATAATTGACACTAGTAAACACAGATCTGTGTTTTACATCCCAGAATCATATAATTCAAGTTAAACTGTTTTCCAAATTGTCTCATTTTTTAATAGCTCTTTGAAATAAATGGGGATGAAGTGGTCAGAGGTGTAGATTGATATCAGCCCTCAACACCATAATCTCTGCATGTCTAGTCTGTCCAGTGGCTACTGAATTATTATTTTTAATAAAGTCACTCAAACACACACAAATAAAAACATAATTGCTCACATTTTAACTTTTAGTTGCTGGTAAATAGAATTTTCCAAACCAAAGATTGTTTCCAGAATGTTTTTTTGCATTTTAGCATAAATGAAAATGAATAAAGTTCATAAATGGATCAGTTGTTTTCATATGTAATCATTGATAAGTATGATGTATGTCTGCCCTGCTTCACACCCAGGCTTTAAGCAGAGATAAACATCACTACATCCATTGTAGCTGACTGCTGTTGCTCTCTCAGGACCCAGAGGCGTCCCACGCTGCACATTCTGTTAGCAGCTTCATGTGATAACTCTTCCCTGCGAGTTTCAAATGAACGCAATGAAATGCCTGTTGGAGATTAGCAGCACCGATACATGAATGAATTGTTGGTCACAAGACCTTCTGTCAGACTGAAGGAAAGGACGTGTGTTTGCTGAAAATGAAAAAAAGAAATGCAGCTGCAGCTGAAAACAGTCACTCAGAAGTCACATTCCAATTATCTGGAGCCAAACACACTCATAACTCAGCAGTTAGTAAGAAGCTTCTGAGCCTTGCAGGAAAACAAAGCACAGAAATCCAAAGTATGCAAACTTTCATCTTATAGTCAACAAATAAGCTGTAACACAAATGATGCGTTCAGGTGCAGGTCTTATCTTCTAACGTCTCAGCACCTTAAATCAACCAAAACAGCATGAAGGCAAACAGATCACTATCTAACATCTTATGGAAAACATGCTTCACTCACACGATTCTGGTTTAAAAATAAAACTCTTTCAACACACTGAGTGACACAGAAGATGATTTATAATGTCTCAAATTATAAAGAGGTTATCTCACAATGTTCTGGTGTGAAAATAAACCTCCAGCTCCAAGTCAGGACCTCTAACTTGTTTGAAATAATAAAAAAGAAAAACACTTGGATAAAAAAAAAAGTGAGAATTAATAATAAGGCTTTTCGTACCTATGCGTTCAGACCTCCTCTTGCGCACCTGGCAGCCCCACTCTGCTGCTCAGCTCCCGGCCCGGCCCATCACAGCAGGTCCAATCCAGAGCTCCGGAGCGCGCCGCCAGGACGCATAGCCGCGTCCGGGGACAGGACGAATAAAGAGAATGAAAGAAAAACAAAGAAGGGGAAACAGGAAAGAAAACTTGTGAGAATACAGATTCGTTCTGGTCCAATCAGGCAAAAAGTCCAGATTTCACTTCTTCAGTTTTTTCACGTGGAGAAACCTGGTTCACTCAGTGAACTCTGGGTCCTGATGCAGAGCGGAGCGGACTGAACGCCCCGCTGTTTGCGGCTCGGAATGTTACAGAGTGTGAAACACAACTTCCGGGGCGGATTTTCAAAATAATACTCCAAGAACCACTGTTTTAAAGATTTTTTCTTTTATAAACTGAAAGTGAAAACTGTAGATTTATTTAGGAAAAAATGAAAATGAAGCTAATAAATGCATAAAATAACCCAAACAAAAACTAAATAACATAATTCAACTTTAAATAACATAAAACTGCCTTAGAAGAACTTTCTATAACAAGCAATTGTTTTATGCTTCGACATAAAAAAGTATATTGGTTATTATTATGAGTAATTGTGATTAAAATAAAATCTTAAATAAACTGAAACTAAACTAGAAGTACAGTCCCTGGAAAACAGAATCATCTAGAAAACAGCTTGAGGAGAATAAGTAGTTTTATTTCACTGAACATTTCATTTTTTTAATGTCTCTTTTTTCGTCACAATGTGGAAAAAACTAAAATTATTCAATATATCAAGGAAATGATGTCATAAAGATAATAGTGAGACCTAAAATTATTTTAAAAAATGGAACGCCTTCTTTAGTTCTAATTATTTTATTATGAAATGCATTCTTTTAACTTCCGGTGTTTCTTCTAAAACAGGTCAGCTTGACGCCCCTCTGAGCTCCAGTGGTTCTGAACTGAATGTGACTGAGTGTTCCTTTCTGACTCTCTGAAGGCTGTTCTGTTCTCCAGAGGAATTCTCTAACATCTTTCTGTCTTCATGTGTTCAGTTAATAAATACAACCAAAACAACAGATTCTAAACAAATAAAGGATATGATGGACAACTAGAGTAGTATGGAGCGATGAGCACAGCAGCAGGTGGAGGTCTGAACAGCTTCTCCTATTGGGTGTGAGCTGCAGTCATCAACAGGCTCAGCAGGCAGCATCAGATCAAAACTATAATCCACACACAACGCTTCTACAAAGGCTCGGGGATTTGTTCTGGAGCGATGATCTCTGTGTCTGCAGTGGTTGGTGCTGCTAACAGCTGGTAGTCATGTAAGGGCCCCTTGTAGACCCTCAAAGTCCAGGACTCATGCAGCAGTGCTTGGGCGAACTAGAAAACATGGCAACGTCAAGAATAAAATGTCAAACCTTCATTTGCACTGAGAATTAAGTGCATGGGTTCAGCATCTGTGTTTAAATACATGCTTACAAATTTACCAGCATTTTGAGGGTCATTCACTTTGGTTTGAATTGTGAGTTTATAAAAAATCTAAAATGTGACACAATATAGAGCTTTGTATGTTTTATGTTGCTTACATAAAAGGCATGCATGAAAGAAGCATCTAAACAAACTCATTTTACTTTAAATCTGTATTTAATCATTACAAAGTCATTTTCAGCAGATAAAGACGTGTTTAACGTACTTCACTTTTTAATTCAATTCAAGCACATTTGTTAGAAGTGCAGACATCCTTGAGGTATTATCATTTAATAAACAGCTTTTTGATGATACTCAGGTGGATTTGAACTGAGACTCGTTTGATTGCTGAATCATTTGCAGCCATTGCTCATATGTTATATCTTGAGATCCCATCAGAACCTTGTTGACAACAGTGGAAAAGAAGGCATCAGAAGTGAGTTAAAGAGCCAAAAGTCACCAATAGACTCAATAGCATGGCTCTCTACAACACTTTAAGGTCACTCAGTCAGTGTTGTGTAAAACAAGATAAAGAGGTTAAAAGTAATCACACTATCAGATTATCAATACGTGAAGCTTTTGTTCAGCAGAACAAAGAAAACCCACCAGAGAATGTGACATCAGCAACATATGACTGCAATCAGTAAAAGTCCTGACCGAAGAGGTTCACCTAATGCATGAGTCCAGTTTATTACAGTGGGTTCTAAAATAGTCACCTGTGATCAAATCCAGTGTGAAACGTTTAACCTTAAGTAAGGAATATATCAGCTGAGAGAATGATGCCAGAAGGTTTTAAATCAGAATCTAAACCAAGAACCAGAGAAGTGCAGCAAAGAATTTGGCAGCAGCAAGTAACTGGATCTGTAATGAGAATAAAAAGAGATCAGTCACAGACAGATGCCCTCAGACGGTAAGACATGAGAGGAAGTCAGCTTAGTAGCAGAAAAAGCTGCTTAGTTTTGAAAAAAATCACAGCCTGATTGTTTTGGTCAATATTAAAGTCAGTGCTCATCAAGAAAACATCCTGTGATTTTAAGGAGGTGCTGATTTACGTCAGCAGGTGGCAGAGTTGTGCTGTTTAGTGGTGAATAAAACTCATGAGAGAATAATTTATGAGACAAAAATTACTTTGATCATATTAGAATCAATGTAACAAACTATAAAAATGCATTATATAAAATCAATATTTGTTTTATAACTTTCAGACATTAGTTTAAAACAATAATTTGATCATTTGGTCACATGAGGAAAACATGGACTAATAGTGCTGTTATAAAGGCAGAGAAGAGCTGCTACGGAAGCCCGGATGTTCAAACTGGGACTCAGTTTGTTAAAAATATGGCTTTTATTCAAGAGTATTGACGTTTGGACATAAAAATAAATTATCACTGGTCAATGCAGCACAGTGCATCAGGGGATCATCTTAAAAATAATGACGGATGTCAGTATATGTTGGGCCGTCTTTACATGCAAGGACTTTTTAAAACACCACCACAGGATGTGTGTTGACTCATCAAAGCAAGACAAAACAGGAGCATTGTCCCAAAGCAGACTGCGACCCAAAAAATATTTTACATTAATTACAGTTAGATTGACTTTGTGATCATTTAGAGATAAAGTTCAAATATGATTAACCCTCCAAAGCCTGAAATATACACATTTTAAAATCTAAATTTGAATACTGAAGTATTTATTGGCTAATGTTAATACATTGTTTATGTTGTTTGTGTATTTGGCAGACACCTCTATCCAAAGTGACAAACACTTGATAAAACTGACCCTTTCCACCAGTAGATTCTCCACCAGAGGGCAGCAGACACGTATAGGACTGGATTTGACAGGTTTTTGATGAAAACAATAATCCTAATATTCTAATTGGCTGCTATAGGCTATAAGGTTAAAAGTGATTTATAAATTTAAAATTAAAGCAAAGAGTTAATAACACAACTACTAATCATCTATATCTATATCTACATTTCTGGGAGCTCTGCCTGTTTAACAGGATTGGTTTCAAATCACAGACAAGTTTTCTGCCCTCCAGTGGAAAGTCTAAGTACTGCATTTGTCAAGTGCCAATTTTATTATATTTTTTATTATATGATGAACTATATACATAGATCATTATATAACTACAATTATGTTAGCTAGTACATAATTCATTTAGTTAAAAGTGAACTTTTGTTATTATTTTCTGTATTAAACTCATTCACTCTGTTGGCCCTGGAATTCAGGACATTGCTTCAAGAGAAAGTGAATGGGTTAAAAGTTATTTAGAAAATAGGAAACAGCTTGTTCAGGTAAATGATGCTAGATCAGAACTATGTGATGGAGTGCCACAAGGGTCGGTCCTCGGACCTAAACTGTTCATATTGTTTATTAATGACACATATGTCATAATGAGTCACATATAAGTTAAATCAAGAGGAAATTTGTCAAAATGTGTGACATAAAGTCAAGTTTCTACTGAATAGTTCTGAGTTGTTAACCTTGTAGAACTCACCGATTTTACTATACTTAATTTACTGTGTGTAAATCTGGGGAGCCACTTATAAAACCCATAAGCAACCTTTGTTTATTCTACAAAAAAGAGCTTTGAGGATCAGAGATCCTCTAACCCACTATTATCAATAAAAGACTGAAACTTCATGACTTGGTAAATTGGAAAATATTGCAAACATTGGACAGAGCAAATTCAAGTACTTTACCAACTAATATTCAGAACATGTTTCAAAAGAGAGTTAGTGGTTACATGCTGAAAGAAACTGATGTCTTTATAAAACCAGAATCAGAACCAACATTAAGGAATGTCGTATTTCTGTAAATGGTGTAAAATTGTGGAATAACCTTAAGAGGGAAATAAAAGAATCAAGGTCACTTCTCATATTTAGAAAATGTATCAAATCAAATGTACTAAGTAATTATGAAAATGTAAATTAAACTAAGGTCTGATTAAAACTGAACATTAGAACATGACTGTCTTTAAAAATGAGTCTGACAGTTTAAATTAAGAATGTGATCATATTTTACTTTTGTAAAAAGGGGCAGAAATTAGCCCTGCGATGGACTGGCGACCCGTCCAGGGTGTCCCCCGCCTCTCGCCCCTTGACCGCTGGAGATAGGCACCAGCTCCCCCCGCGACCCTCTGTGGAGGACTAAGCGGCTACAGAAGATGGATGGATGGATGGGGCAGAAATTATAAGATATTTTCTACTATCTGCTCATTTTCATTAAAATAGTTTTGTGTTTTGTATATGTATACTCTGGGTTTTTTTTTTTTTCAAATGAAATACTGTTTGGAGGGTGAATGGCACTAATAACAGGGCTCAAAGATCTTGAGATAATATTTTTAGATGGAAACAAAAAATATTTGGTAATAAATGAGGTAATGGAATAGCATATTTATTAATGTTATTAGCAGTAGCATGTGATGAAGAGGGGATGACAGCATGCAGGTAACATGAAGAAACTTTAAAAGATTAAGGAATAAAATGTGCTGAAGGACGATGAAGTCTGCACACAGCCCACAAACTCTCAGGTTTCTGATGGAGTTTAAAAAGACACCGTACATAAAAACCACCAAAATAAACTGACCTTGGTTCTGGCTTTGGATTTTAAAACTTGCAGGACATTTAGGATTGCTCTGTTGGAGAGCACATATAGTTTTGAGGTGCAGCAGAATGGAACGTTCTAGAATTTAGTTTTTATTCCAGTATCTGGTGTGCTGTTAATGCTGACAGTTTTATCAGTGCTTTTTCATCAAATGATACAAAATAATTAGAAAATTTCACAGAGTGAGAATAAGTCTTGAAAACGAGCAGTTTTAACAACAAGTTTGTTATATATTAGGACCGCGTGGAGTTAAGTATGATGCTTGTTTTTCTAATAAGCCAGTGAATCCACTGAAGCATGACAGCAAAGTGAGCGCTGTGTAAACAAAACCCACATGCTGATACGGTGATGAGACTCACGAGAGAAATAATACAGGGTCCCCAACAGGATTCTCTGAGATCTTTGCATGACTAAAACCCATTAAAACATAGTCTTTATGCAAATGTAGTACATCAGCTTTTAAGTGCCTGTGTAAGATGAGTTGGGGTTTTGTGCCATCGAGGAGAGAAGCTGAGGTTTTGCTTGCTGTTTACAATTATGACAACTTATTTGACTGATTTAAAAGGGTTAAATTTTCTTTTAAATATCCTTGTTTTGTTCTATACTGCATACAAACTATCCCTTGAGCATCTGTCAAATAGAAAATCTAAAATCGAATTGAAATTGTCCCAATAGATGACTGCAACCTGCGTGAATGACTAATGGATGGTTCTGAACTCGGGTCAAGCTCGTAGAACATTAAAATCAATCTCTCACCGTTTTAGGACCATCTAAAATTTAATTATCATCATTCCATAAATGATGTCACACATTCAACGTGTAGTGAAGGTCTTGTCGTTTGAACAGAACATCTCACTTTTTATCTCCACTTTGCCTCTTGTTAGAAGCAACAGGCAGTGGGCACAGGGGTTCCTCAGGGACGTGTGCTTAGTCGTTTGCTGACTCATGACTGCTTAGTCAAACTTAGCACAAACCAGCTCATCAAACGTACTGAAGACATGACAGTGATGTGAAAACAGCCATGTCTGTCCTGACTCTAGCTTCTGGACTGTTTTTATGTCATGTCCAGAATGTTACTCTGTTTGTCTGCACTCACCCATTACTGCTCAATCACTTAGCCATGCTCGCCTGTATCTGTATAATTACCTCCACCTGGTTCCTCCAGGGTAAAAGCTCCTTTCAGCCACAGTGCTGAATATCTGATGCTTCACCTGAGTAAAGTCACCATTCTGCAAAATCCCCCTTCGAGTCTGGAACCAGCTCATTTCACAGTTCCTGACCTGCTATCCAGAGCAGTAACATTCCCTTTTGATAATAAGACTGTGTATCACTTCATTCTCCGTGTTATTCTTGGGTCCAAAGTATCACAGATCATTACAATGTTCTCCTGAAGGTTATCAAAACTAGTGCATGGACTGAGGACACCTGTTCAGCAGGGGATGCACTTCCTCAAAAGACTCAATTATGTCAGAATTTCCTTCTCCAACCTCAACACCAAACGTCATTACTGATAGCATCCTGACAAGCTGCACAATACCGGCACTGCAAATGCAGCGAGACTGGAAGGAATCAAGCAGCCGAGAGCATTATGTGGGATTCTTTTTTAGTTTCTTTAGAGACTGTTTTAGAGAAGACGTGTAAGAAGAAGGTCCTCATTTTGAGAGATCCCTCAGCTTACCCACAGGCTGTTCCATCGTATCAAGAACAACCAGAATGTGCAACAGCTTCATTTCTCAGGTGATAAAGCTGCTGGGTCTCTAACACATGCTAGAGATTATATATATTTTACTTTATTTGAAATGACACATACATAAAAAATAAATAATAAATTCAAAGGATTATATTTATAATCACAAAATGTGAGGAAATTTGTGTTTTGTTGGGGATTTTGTTGTTGTTGTTGAAGCTGTTTTTAGCAATAATTCTCATACTAGTGAAAATTGTATTTATTTCCCCGTCAGTTGTGACACATAAGGAAAATGCATTTGTGAGTTTAAGCAAAGTTGGGAATGTAGCTCATTAAAAACTTGCCAAATCTTTTCTGTCAATGCCAAACAGCTGATTCTGGCATTGACTCTTGTTTGGTGTCATTAATTGGACTGAATGAACCACACAACAGCCTGGCACCTCGTCCTCATGCGGTCCCTGACCCGATCCAGACCAGCCAAACGCGTCAAGAACAAACGACCGCCGCAGCAGGGTCCATCAAGAACCATCAGCTCAATAACAGAATCATGTTCGGCATCGGAAGAGAAGATTTGACACATACTCACTGGTGTTGTTTATATTTACTCTATGTCAGAGATAAGAATTTACTCAGAAATAATCACATGATCTGTTTGGTATGTGTGACTTTTTTAAAAATCCCCCTGAGTGGAAGCAAAGACCAGCATGTGCCAAACATGTGCATCTATCCATCTCTAACTCCCAGAGGGATGAAATTTCTCTGCAAGCCTGGGAACAAAACACAATAGATGTTGGGAAAATGGAGTCGCTCTTTGAATTTCAAACTGATGTGATAATAGAGGAGAGCAGGACAACGTGAACGAAGTTATAAAGCTGAACAAGATGAAACATCAGGGGGGAGAGAGACTGAAACAGTCGCTGTGACCCAACATCAAGGTGTGGAAAGTGATGCCACCAGTGAGGAATCTGCAAGATAAAAAGGTTTAAGTTTGTTGTTTTTCTTTGGAGGTATGACACAGACTCCGTGGTTTAATATTCACACAGTGTGCTTTAGTTGTACTCACCTTTAAATGAGTGTGTTAAACTCGGGGATCTGTTGTCAGTTAATTACTGGAATTAAAAAGTAAAATTAAACTGTCAAACATTAATGAAATGTGTGACTCAGCACTACGATTATCTTTCTGGAAAGGGATTGGCTGGCGACGCAGGAAGGCCTTGAGCTGCTGATGAGTCCTACAGCCTTCGAAAAGAAAAAAGAAGCTTTGAGACTCAGCGAACATGAATAGACCTGAATTTGAAATGAATGTTTTTGTCCCAACCTGGAGATGGAAGTTAGATTCCTTCAATCTGAGATCTGGTTCAGCCAGGAGATAAAGTCTGATCACTCTGGTTCCAGTCTCTAACGTTGTTGTTTTTCCACTCCTTAATCTGACTGGACTCGCTCATACTGCAGGTTTTCATGAAAATGTTATTTAATATATGCATAGCGTCTAACCCTGAGCCTGATTCTTGCTTAAGGCTAACCAGTATTTTCCCACGTGACCATCAACATCCACTCACATGTATTTTGAATACTATATATTAAATTTTTGTTCCTTCACCCTACGTTTAAATAAGGATGTTGGAATACGTCATGTCACATTAATCTATCCAATGATCATCTCATGTTTTATCCTTTAGAAAAGTTCAATCAAATTCATTCAACATCAGCTGGATCCTTCATTGAAAACTCAGGGATAAACAAGAAAACGTTACTGACGTCATTCCCTATGACTCACTAGAACTGAGACGTTCCAGTCATCACTGATAAACCAACAAATCAAGGTCATTTCACTGAATTTTACATTTAAAATAAATACAAAGAGTAGCTAAGACAAAAAAGAAAAAACTATAAATAAAACTGTCAAATTAATAATATGTCAGAAAACTCTCATTTTGAATTAAAAGCCACTGAATACAAATATGAGATTTTCTTGTCACATGTAATCATCAGTTAACTATTATTACTGAAACACTTAAGGAAATATGACTAATTTTTATATTTTACTAATTCATAGGCATGAAATGAATGTTGCCAACTACAGTCTCTGTTTGTTTCTCTTAATATGCTTCTAGCTAAAAAGCAGATGTTGCTTTTCCCGTTAAACTCGAGGCATTTGAGGTGTTTTTGTAACAAAGCTCCTTCTGTTCTAAACAACAACTTAAATCCCTTAAAAAATCAACTCGATACTTGCAGCATATTTTAATTAAAGTTAAAACTTTAGAAATGCACAAAGCTATTTGCTGCTAATTAATCTACTGATTAAATTTTTTTGTTTACTTTAACTAGTTTCTATTGGATTGAAACAACAAAATAAAGCTGTTTTCTGTGACTCATCAGACTGTCTGGATACAGATTAGTGGACAGAGATACTTTGGGTTTACAAACACAAATCTGGGCAGCAGAATTTATGTATAAACATTAATATAATCATTCTTTGACACCATCTGCTTCATTTAGTATATTAATTCTGATTTAAATCAACCACTCAGGCCCTCGTATGTCTCGTGGTTTGTGTTTATAAATACATTTAGCTGCTTTTGGGTTCAACAGAAGCAATATCTAACAAAATAAATAACTAAACTTTAGAAAAAGGCACAAAACTCAGTAATAAAACACACAGTGGTCCAAAAACCGAACTACAAATACACTATTTTTATTGTGAGCAAAAGATGAGTCATAATGTTTCTGTGCATGTGAGTGTGTGTTTGTTAATAAACCCATCCATCCATCCATCCATCCATCCATCCATCCATCCATCCATCCATTTTCTTAACTACTTCATCCAGTAAAGGTTGCAGGGTAGTAAAATTAAAATGTAAACATGTTTCAGATCAGTAAACACATTTCAGTATCAGACAAAGATAACCTGAGTAAAAATTAAAAGCAGTTTTCAAATGATGATTTAACATACCACACCATAACAAATGTATTTATAAAAGCGTATTTAAACACAGAGTGTGAGCTGACCAAAGTGCTGCACACCACAAAAACAACCATTTAATTTATTAAAGGAAAAAAGCTATCCAAACCAACCTGGGCCTGTGTAAAAAATAATCCCCTTGTTAAATTATGAATTAATATTCATTAACCACCTTGTTTTTTTACAGATGAGTTCAGTTGCTCTAGCTACACCCAGACCTGGAGGATAGAAAAACCACTTCAATAAAACCTGTCTGACTACATGAAGTAGGCTAACAGATCTCAAAAAGCAACATTATGATCCTGTTATCAAAACATCCAAGAACTTAATAACTCTAAACTACACCTAAAGCAGTGCAGGCCTCACCTGGAGGCCAATTCAGATGTAACAGAAATAACATCCATGAGATAATCCTAAAACCCAACTTGCCACCCCTCTAACCAAAAAGAATACCAAAGTCTGTCTCACATTTGCAAAAGAAAAAAAAAAATCTTGGTGCTCCCCAAGACTCTTAGGAAAATATTCAACTGACACAATAAAAGTGGAACTTTGGGTTCGCATGGACAGAACTCCTGTTCTCATTGACAGAACCTTCAGATAATCTCTATAAATCCATTAGTTCAAGCCAACAATGATCTTATTTAAAGCATCCACAGTGCTATAATTCACACAATAATAAAACAGCAACCCTCCTTTTAAAACCCCTGCTCTAAAATGTCCATATAACAAAAGAAACAGTGCACATAACTTGCCCAATTGTGGCGACCCGCCCCCGGGGTCTGAGCTCACAGCACTGTCCAATACTCTGGGCATCAACGTGGCTGGCGGCGGTTAAATCCTCCGGCCTGATGTCCACTGGTAGCAGAAACAGGAAGGACAACAATCGGCGTGAACCACAGCACCCGTCTAATGATCCAGCTGGCTAACTACTGGAGTCTACTCCCATCCACTCACAGGAAACGCTCACCTCACCTCTAGCTATCTTTGTCACGGCGGCCCTAAACAGCTGTGACTGAAACCACCCCCCCACCACGTCACCTGGGCACCAGGTCCACAAACACAGACCACACTCTCCTCCAACAAATTGCTTCACCTCCTTTTAAATTGTCAGCGTCCTCATCACTGTGGTGATTACCTGCAGCTGGTCCAAAGCTGCACACCTGAGCCACTCACTCCGCCCCACATCACCATATCAACAGTCAGACATGGTGGTGGTCGTGTAATGATCTGGGGTTGCTTTTTGCATCAGGACCTGGACCACCTGCTGGATTTATTGGAACCATGAATTCTGATTCTACCACAAAATCCTGAAGGAGGATGTCCGACCTTTGACCTTAAACAGGCTGTTAATGTTGGAAAACGCTCCAGTGTGGCTGAATCGAAGTAATTCTGCAAAGAAGAGTGGGACAACATTCCTCCACAGAGACACAACAGACTCATTACTAGTTATCACAAACACCTGATTGTAGTTGTTGACACCAGTTATTACTTTTAGGGGCAATCACTACTTCACACAGGGCCAGGCTGGTTTAGATAGACTTGTTTCCCAGGAACAATGAAATCATCGTTTGAAACACGCATGTACTCAGTCAGGTTATCTTTGTCTGATACTGAAAATAGTTTACCTCGCCTCACCTCACCTTCTTCCGCTTATCCAGGTCCGGGTCGCGGGCGCAGCAGAGGTTGCTGATCTGAAACATTTAAATGTGACGAGTCAGCAAAACCACATCTGTAAGGGGTCAAATACACCACCGTATCTCGTGAACCACTACATGTATTTTGATGAAACTCTTAAGCCTAGTTTATACTTCTCCGACAGCCAATCTGTGCTCACACACGTATTGACGGAGACGTTTTTGATTCGTACTTCTCCGTCAGTGTTGTGAAGCAATTCGTTGCCAGGACAGCAGAGGGCGTATATCTTTTCTGTAGTGACGTCTCTGGTTTACCACAGTTTGTTTACTTCAGCTTAGTAATGGCCGACAGTGAGCCCATTTGGATTGAGCTGGAATGGATTGATCTCGAGGAACAAACAATGTTGTTAAACAAATTCAATGGGAGTGAAGGAAACAGAGACATTGAATGTCCGTCCACTGAACAGGACAAACCTTTCTAAAACCTTACACTCCCTCCAGGTCCCTCAGGTCACCTGACCAAGGTCTGCTCTCAGTCCCCAACACCAGACTGAAAACCAAAGGAGACAGAGCCTTTTCATCTGTAGCTCCAAGACTCTGGAACTCTCTTCCACTCTCACTGAAGTCTGTGGACTCAGTGGACTCATTTAAGAAGAAGTTAAAGACTCATCTGTTTAAATCTTTAAGGTCCAATGATCAGCTGTTGCTCTCTGTCCTGTTTGCTCGCACTGAGCTGGGGAAGAAAGCCTTTGCCTATGCAGCTCCCCTGATAGCAGACGGGTCTGGGGCAGATCCGACATTGAGCCAGTATATCTGGCTGACTTCTGGCATGGCAAGCGATATGTCAACCGGATCTGGGCCAGATCTGGCAATCATGGCACTGTTTATCTGATGGCATGCCGGATCTGGCCCGGTTGTGATTTGGTTCATCCAGCTTAGATTGGACCATCCCAGATCTGGCCCTTTATTGGCCCACATCTGGGCCACCTCTGGTAAATGACGTCTGGGCCAATACAGGGCCGTCATTCATTGTGGTATGCAGGCCAGACGTTAGTGCCGGGCCACATACCACAGGGCCAGATCCGGGCCAAACCTATTTTGCTATGCTGCAGAAAGACTGACACCAACGGAAAAAAGTAAACTGAAAGCATCAGAGACTGCCTCCACAATTTGTAACTGTTTTAATGATCTGTAATACCATATCATTGTTTGTTGTTACTCTGTGTGGAATTTTGCTGCCTCTTGGCCAGGACTCCCTTGTAAAAGAGGTTTTTAATCTCAACGGGCAAATCTCCTGGTTACATAAAGGTTAATAATAATAATTATAAATCTGTCCTTTACCTTTTGATTGCGCCTCGTGAACGCCCAGGCATCACCAAATGGCAGACTCCGGTCCAGACCCAGACCCAGATCCGGTTCCGTCTGGACCCACAGCAATATACATATATATATATATATATGTATATATATATATATATATATGTGTATATATATACACACACATACACATACATAAATACATACATACATACATATGTGCACACATATACTGGCCCTCTGAAATGTTTGCAATTTCCCATGTGACGCCTTGAGAACTGGTGATTTACATTATATTATTGAATAAAAGTAGATGTGTAAGGTTGTATTTTTTAGGAATTGCTCTGATCACCACCTTTAGGGTTAGTTTTGTAGAAAAATGTGACTGGCACAGTTTTTTTGGGAGGTTGACCGAATGGTCTTATGGATTTCCTATAAACACCATTTTGCAATACAGTTAATGTACATGTCATTTAGATAACTTACCTTTGGATTCTATACACACAGTGATGTGTGGTGCTGATGCTGTGGTGAAGTCTCTGATTTTGAATCTCTGAAACAACAAACACCAGCTAAATATTTGCTGCAGGATGATTCTCCTTTTTATGAAGGAATTAAAAGGTGCTTGCTCAGTTATGTTGAATTATCAGGTTTCTGCACGGCTTTTTGTTTCTAAGTGGTATCATATAAAGACTAATTTAATTCAAATGAAAAAGGTGAACTTGCCAACAAGTGTTTTCATCATAAATCCAGCTGCCATGACATAATTATACTGTAAATCATTCAGAGTTGTGTTTCTGACCCACTGGTGAATAGAAGGACTGGGAAGAGTTTCTTCTAGTTGGTTTTCTCTACAGGGAAATCTCTGCTTTGCAGGCAAATAAACAACAAAGTGGTTTTCTCGAGAGGTGAAGGATTATAAACTGCTGTATCATTTTTCTTGTTTTATGGTATCTTGATAAATGAATCAATTTGTGCCTTATTTGAACAGTGATTCTGAGATTTGTTTTTTATTATAGTCATTTTTCAGTGGTCATAATAGAGTCCAGTTTATTTTCCATGTTGGACTCTTGAAGATATAACCCCATGGGCAAAGAATCAAATCTCTCATGCTGCATCTGAAATATTCAGTTTAGCAGGAATGTCCTGATCTGATCACAAGTAACACTTCAGATTCCTGATCATCACTGTGTTTTCATTGATCAGGAGTGAAGTAGCTGACTACCCTCAGCCTCTAATCTTGATTCTCTTTCTTTATCCAGTAATATTCTTTTGTTCTAATATTCTTCAGGAGCAGGAGGCGGGCTCAAGGAGACCAACAACCAATGAAAATGTTTTGGGCACCAGGTTTTCAAATCTCATCACAGTGCTACATTTGCAGGTATATTGTTTACATCTGCCTTACAATACTATGAAAAAAGTAGTAATTTATATACCCCTTAAGTCATACTTGGTAAAGCACATTTAAGTTTCCATATCTGATTAACCCATTATGGACTAGTGTTGATAGTTAGTTTCAAACCAATTCTGGCCTTAAAGCAACCAGATGGAGTATCAGGATTAGTACTTTCATTAAAAACCTTCCGTATCCAGTTTCATGCGTGTCTACTGGCCTCTGGTGGAGGATTTACAGATGAAAAAAGTTGATTTTATTTATTTATTTCAATATAATTGTTAAAAAATTACATAAGAAAAAAAAATGATCATTACCAGTACAGGGTTGTTTTATTATTGATTACTAATTAATTATTCAGTTATAAAGTTTAGATATTTAAATTATTATTTAGCTGCTCTGAATGCAACTAGAAAAAGAACAGCTAAATTTGATTATTTTTTTATATGGGTATGTTTCCCAAAAAGTTTCTTATTTTTGATAATAATTTCCTTGACCTCTTTCTTTTTATCTCTACCCTTTTATGATGGTTACCTCGGTGTTACGCTCGCTCATACTTTGTGATGTTTTTCTGTATACGAAATCTTGGCCAGCAAAGCTTATTTATTATATCACTTTTTCCATTATATTAGTTTACATTTTGTCATAACTCTGACTGTTCCAAATGATCAACAAGTGCAAATATAAAATGTTTCACAGCTGTTTTTGTTGTGGTGTGGAAGTGAAATAAATTACCAATTCCTGTCTAAACTCAACAAAGTTTAATATGTTTTTGTTTTATATGCTCTTGTTTTTTTTCCATAACAATATGGAAAGTTTTAACATCTTCTAAGGTACATCTTCTAAAATTCTTTCTCTGCACAATAACATGTTGTAATGTGTTTGAAGCTCCTGTTTGGATGGCCCTAAAGTGAACTGTGGTCATTATCTTGCTGCTCATGCTTTCTCTCTATAGGGAGGTGTGATCGGCCCAAACAGTGATGACACCGAACCCGATCGACCAGCATCATGTTGTCTGATGAGTTCATTAAACTGGTTCAGTCAGTGCTGTAGATATATTAGTCTATAGACCAGACTGCTCTGTTGATGTGAGCAGACTCAATCTTTAAGCTAAAGCATTATTGATCCAAAGGAGAATCAGAAGAGTGGTACGGAGGTAAAGCTTCTCGGAGTGACAGTGAACATTACATGCTTCAGATTGTTTCATAGAAAGTCCATAAAAGAGGCTGAACAGGAAAATAGATGCAGGTTTCTGTTTAAATTTGGATTAAAAAGATGATTAATGTTCATAAATTGCTTCAGATAGGCTACTTAGAGTACATGCATGCTACAGTGCAAAACACTTATGAGTGATCCTCCATAAAATGGGAAACATTAGGTTTCCTACAGTGAGTATTTGCCTCGCCATGAATGACTTTCATGGTTCTCCTGCCTTGTGTTCATGCCGATCTAGAACAGACTGAACGGTGAGGCCCTGTGTGTGTCTGTGTGTGTAGATGCATGTGTGTGGAGACAAAATTAGAGTTTAATCTTCTGAGAGACAGGGTGCCAAGATAGGACGGTGCTTTCAAATCGGAATCCATCATTTATTTTCTAATCTGTGAAATCCTCCTTCAGATCTATTATTTAATATTTCTGGAAGAAAAGAAAACAAGCTCCATAGAACTGCTGACTAAAACATCAAAGATCATCTATAAACATCCTATTTTGCATATTTAAATTAAGTTATTACAGTGCAGTATCATTGCATGGCGACTACCGGTAATTAGTTCAGAGTGTTTTGAATGTAAATCAGCTGAACATGAAACCAAACAAAAAGTCTCATTAAATGCGTGAATGGAAATTATCTCGTTTTTCTAACTGGTGCTAATTTTCAACCATTTATCAAACGGGGAATTTAAAGCTTATATTCAAGTTTGCTTTTTCCTAAACAACTTACTTTTACAATAACTAATCCAGCATTCTGATTCTGAGCTGGAGACGTGCAGAGGAGAGGAGGCACAATCAAAAACACCGTCACAAAGTTATAGATGGACAAAACTTTATAAACACATTAGACTATTTAACACACCCACGAAGATATAAACCCCCCCTTTCTGTCGTCTTCTCATTAAATCTTCCTCCCTCACTCCTTCTTACCTCCATCACTTTAACTCCTAATGCACACACACACACACACACACACACACACACGCCCAGTCAGTGGATTTGTCTCCAAATCCTTGACAGGAGTTTGTAATGCTGTTAGCATAGTAAAATTCTGGGGTTTTCTCACAGCTCATAAACCACTAAACACACTTTTAGGAACATTTTCTGATCATTGGAGAACCTTTTGCTGATTTTCAAGAACAACACAAAAACAAACACCAGTGTTGTGTTTCTGTCCCTGGTTTGCTTCACAGCCAGGCTCATGTTTTTTCTGAGTAGAAATGTAATAAGTATTGGGTGCTGGGACGAGAATTTATAACACCACAGACGGCAGAGGCGACGGTCATATTGGCTGATCCAAAGTCATAAAGAAAGAGGTGAAATATGTCTCACGGTCTGATGGTTTCTGACAAAAACGGTGAAAAACAGCAGCGTAATTTTCATCAATAATTTACAAACTATTTTCTAACAATGAACACCCTCAGACACAACTCCAGCTCAGAAGATTATTTCTATTTCTTCACAGTTATAAAAATATAAATGTGCATTTTCATTTATTTATACATATTTATTTTTGATAAGGCAGCAAATAGAGGTTGATGCCACTCTGATGGAATATAAGATCCGGACTGCTCACAACTCATAGTTTGTTTATTTAGCAGCTGCAGTTTAAACAGTTGCAGAAATTAAAATGTAAATCCTATTTTGATTAATTAAGTCATGAAAATATCCAAAATATGTTTGAGACAAATTAGAAGTCAGAACCCATTATTGTGTAAGTTATTTAAAATTTTCCTGCATTATTTTTATTGAAAATATAAGAGTTCTCAAAGCTGCCAAAATCATCTTTTCCTCAGAACCATAACAAGAAACATATTGAGTAACATTTATTGGACCTAAAAAATGTAACATATTTCTATTATTTGACTTAATTTAAAGACCTTCTTTTTATTTTGATCTTAAACAGTTAACCTTTACTCAGCAGGGATACTCAAAGATTAATATTTTCTGTTACACTCCAGGGTCAAATGTAATACATAAATGCATGTAACAAAACCTGGCATTTGCCTTTTTCCATGTAAAACACCAGATGTGTCATTAATGAAATGACTGGAAATATGCACAGCCCAACATGAATTACAGTTATCAGCGGGTCACAGTGGGTGTAATGGTGTGTAAAAAGGTCATTGCTCACATCAGAGACACATTATGAACAATTATTTCATCTACATGTGAGCGAGTGGATGTTAAAACATGTGCAAGGTGGTGCAGAAAATACCAGGTGAAAGACAAAGAGGTTTTCAGGCCTAAGTTGATAAGGGGCGGCTCATTGGTCACTTTAGGGATTTCTGGGTCAATCCTGTTGGAATTGTGCTGGGGACTGAGAGCAACAAGAAGAAGCTGGTTGATTAATCAAGACAGTGTGTCAGCTGACCCATGGCTGACCATGTGTGGAATAGAACACCTAAGCTAGGTATATCAAAATCCTGTGTGATGCAGTTGAAGTTGAGCGGTGATTACCTGCAGCTGGTCCAAAGCTGCACACCTGAGCCGCTCACTCCACCCCACATCACAATATCAACAGTCAGACATGGTGGTGGTAGTGTAATGATCTGGGGTTGCTTTTCTTTTTTCTTTTTTTCCCTTTTTTCCTCTTTATCCTTTTTTTTTTTTTTAACCCCGTGTCCTGTCCGGCTGTGGAGCAAACAGAATAATGTCTGAGTGCCAAAAACAAGCCCAACAGTGTTGCTGTTTCAGGTGAGAGGTTACAGCCACTGCTATCAAACTCCTCCTGATTTTTGTTTAAATATAACCCCCAAAATCTTTATTAGAATATTTTTATGGTTGATTGGACACGGAGCCTGAAAGTGAAGGGAAGGGTACAGAAAGAGGGATGGGGGAGAAAGTAAATAGAAAAGAAGAGAACAAGAGACGCCAAGAATCCACTTCTGCAAATAAAGCACAAACAAACAAGCAAACAAAACAGGGAGAAAAGATACAACAGCAACAAACAGCATATGAATACACAACAGTTGTGATATTCTTCAAATGTATACGTATACACCAGTTCAAGAGAGTTCAGTGTCAACCACAGCCCCAGTCAATGTGTCTGAAAACACCTGAGTCCGTCTTTATGTGAGCACCTTGTGATCACCTGTGTGTATATATGCGCGCTTGTTTATGTAAGGTTTCTCTATTGAAACATTCAATAATAAGTTCGAGGAGCCACAGACCCGCCCCCAAGGCCCACGGAGGACGCGAAGGAGGTCCAGGCCCCAGACGTCCAGAGGCCACCCAGGGCACGGACACCCCAGGGAGACCGCCATCAGGGCAGTCGCTAAACTCTCCCCCAGAGGGCGCAGAGGCTCACCCCACGTGGGCCCCCCGGCAGTCGCCGCGCTAGAGCCCCTGGGGGGTCGCGGTGAGGAGCTCACAGGCACTGCCTGCAGCCGGCCATCCAGGGTAGATCCAGCCGGAACCAGAGACCCGAGACCCAGGAGCGAACCAGCCCCCGCAGAGGCCCGACCACCCCGGGGGCCCAGATCCCACCAGGCAGCCACAGGAAGAAGAGCAGGCAGATGCCCCCAGCACCCAGACCCAGACCCCGAGACACCCCAATACGCCAGCGGAGAAAGGCACCACCCAATGCATCATTCATTGGGTGGTGCATGATGACGACACCTGAGGACGGAAATGCATGATGTCTACCATAAAATCCTGAAGGAGGATGTCCGACCTTTGACCTTAAACAGGCTGTTAATGTTGGAAAACGCTCCAGTGTGGCTGAATTGAAGCAATTCTGCAAAGAAGAGTGGGACAACATTCCTCCACAGAGACACAACAGACTCATTACTAGTTATCACAAACACCTGATTGTAGTTGTTGACACCAGGAGTGTTGCAACCAGTTATTACTTTTAGGGGCCAATCATTTCCCACAGGGCCAGGCTGGTTTAGACTTGTTTCCCAGGAACAATGAAATCATCGTTTGAAACACGCATGTACTCAGTCAGGTTATCTTTGTCTGATACTGAAAATAGTTTACCTCGCCTCACCTCACCCTCTTCCACCTGTCCAGGTCCAGGTCCGGGTCGCGGGTGCAGCAGAGGTTGCTGATCTGAAGCATTTAAATGTGACGAGTCAGCAAAACCACATCTGTAAGAGGTCGAGTATGAAGTATGAAGTTGAGCTTGTTATAGTCAGAGATGGTTTTCTTAAAGTAATCAACAGCATGCACATTGTGCCATAAACTCACAATTACATGATGAATGTTTGTTAACAGCTTTTTCATTCAATCAGTGAATAAATTATACTGTATGTGATGCACAAATATACCCAGTCAAATGGTCTGGTTCGATGTGTGGTGTCTGTTATTCCCTGGACTGTGGGATTTGTTTGTGCATCTTTCTTTAGTTGATTTAAGCAGACGCCACCTTTTCATTGGAAATTCACAGGTCTTTGTACATGAGGCCCCTGTTATCACAATAATATCAATATTAAGATATTATCCTCAGAAGCAGGAACATTTGTTGAATTACTGGGTTCTTTTGGATTGTTTTGTGCATGTACCTGACCCGGGTTTGCTCTCCACCAGTTCCCAGTGAAAGGACTTGTCCCTTTTATGTTCTGTGCTTTGTGCTTTACTGTTGAGACCAGAACAGATAGTGAATGATGCGCTTTCAGAACTCCCAGCTACAAACAGGGTTTTATAGGAGCAGGAGCAACGTTTATTTATGAAGTAAACAATACACTTCCATGAAGCCATTGGGAGCACCAAACGCCACATTCAGTGTACACGGTTGGCTCCGACTGACCATAAAAAACTCTAATGGTGACTGATGTTTTCAAAGCGTGCTCGCTGACCTCATCTTCTATCTTGTTAATGTGAATCTGACCAAAGGAGCTGAAACTTCTTTGTCGTGTTGTTTATTGATTAGTTATTCCTCTATGTGTTAGGGGTCTTTACCTTGTGAGCATCAGAAGCTGAAACCATCTGGTGGTTATCACACTGATGTGATGATGCTACAAGAGGCAAGATAATGCTGCAAGATTCATGTAGAATTTCTATTTTTTATGTATTTACTATCCTGTATGTTGTGTAACAAATACAAAGAAAACAAAACAAAAAGAGTTACCACTTGACTTTCCATCTGTTTTGTATTTATAGATTTAGATTATTTGACAGGAGTAAAACTTATTTTACACTGAAGCATCAGGTCACGTTCAGAACATTTTCAATGCTGTTGGGTTTTTGTTGCAGCCACAATGCAGAAAGACAGGGATGTCAGTGCACATTAAACCGTCCTCAGACAAAATACTGAGATGTGTGTGTGTGTGCATGCGTGTGTGCGTGCGTGCATGCGTGAGTGCATGCGTGTGTGTGTGTGTGTGTGTGTGTGTGTGTGTGTGTGTGTGTGTGTGTGTGTGTGTGCGTGCGTGTGTGTGTGTGTGTGTAGGAATGTGCTCAGAATAAATAGTAATGTCTGTATGAGAGTGGGAATGGCTGAATTTGTAAAAAAAAATGTAAATAAAAACAGCTCAGTGAGACAAAATGCCCAGAAGATTATTGGTATTTTATGATATTAAACAGCAAAAATATAATCAATAAAGTGTTTTAAAAGGTGCATTATCTAGTTAAAATGTATAAATATTTAGTAATTAAGCTAATAACGCAAAGTCATGTAGATTTTCTAAACCCTTAATAGATATTTTGATGTTTTCACATCACATTTTATTTCACCAGGTGTTTATCTTCATAAACTTAACCAGGTGTTTTTTAAAAGAAGTTTGGTGCATCTGTAAAACAAAAACAAAATATTTTAAAATGAGGAGAAATATTTAGCCCACAAAATTCCTCTCTAGGAAACAGTGTTATAGCGTTCATAAACTTATTAAGTTTAATAGCTCCATACCTCTGCAAGATTATCAAATTAGCTTTGTAGGTTTTATTCTGAGCTATGCTCGGACACCGTCGCTAATCTAAAGTTTATGCAGGAAATCTCTAAGTTCTGGAAATTTCACAGTGAGTAGATACGTACCTTATATTGGCAGATGTAAGGCTGAGTCGGAAATAAAGTCTTTACAGATTTTATTAGATAAACAGACTGACAGACAGCACAGACATATGAGGTAGCAGGTTTGATTAGCAGCTTTAGCATGTTATCATTGTTCTGATGGACATTAAGTTGAGAGTTTAATGACCTGAGCCTCGTGATGGATTAAGGCTAGGGAAATTATCTTAATTTAGTTACGAGGGCAGTTTGGAGAATAAGTTAGATGGAGTGTCACTTATCAAAATAGCCTCACTTTACCAGATCATGGTTACCTGGCTGAGACCGCTCTGTGGATCACCTCGGCGTGGCAGAGGGGACCGTGTGGAGGTGGATTCTCCCCGACAATCGTCTGGTCCCCGAGGAGGCAGGTGGGGAGGGCACAGAGATGTCCTGGACACGGTCTACTGTAGTGGTTCCATCTCCAGCAGGGAGCAGAGGCTAGCGTTTCCTTCCCCATTGCAGGTGAAATAGAAGCAGACTGGTGGTGTCTAGCTTCAGGGAAGAGAAATGAACATCGGCCTTAGACGGGGTTTGAGACCCGCACGGGAAGCCGGCACCTGGAGCGCACCGTGTAGCAGAGAAACGGTGAGCGTCCTTTCTCGTCACTGGCTGAACGAGAACTGAGTACTTCCGGGCTTGGAAGCCTCAACATGGGCTCTTGAGTCACGTGGACCAATGGGGAGAGTTTACTAAGTCACGTGGCTCAAGTCTTTAAAAAAACAGTACCTTCATGAGTAAAACATGAATAATCTTGATTTAACCTTTTAGCAAAGTAAAATATGAAATAATACTGCAGCTGGATCAACATTCATTAATACTGTGGAAGAAATGCATTAATCATATTAAGACATTTCTGGACAGTGGATTAAAGTAGTCATTTTAGAAGGAGACATCGAAGAGTCTTTAAGTTTAATTATTAACTAAAGAAAGTCCTGTGGGTCTTCCAGCACGACCGGATCCTTGGAAGAATGTTGATTCAGGTTAAAACGTAATAAAGAGTCATTTTTGATCCAAGTTATTGGGAAAAGATGGATTATTGCTTTTGATGGTTACAGAGGTCAGAGGTTATAGCATATTTGATAATGCTACAGTTAAAATACATAAAGGTAACATGTACAGTAAATATTCTTCAAATATATGAAAGAAAATGTATTTGTAAAGTTTTTAAGTGACTGGCATGTAAAAGCTGCTCATTTTAACGCATTTGAACAACGGTTCCAAATCTCAGCTTTCATTTGAGATCATTTCCCTGAAAGCTGAAACATCAGTGAGTTTTAGTCTTTTTTACCCAGAGTGCCTAGCTGCGGAGTTAAGCACGTTTCCTGGGAAACTCTGCATTGATTAGTGTTCTGAAGAGCTCACATGGTGAGTTGATTGAGACTTGCTTTTTAGATTGAGGTGGAGGCATCAATCAACCAAACTTCATTTTTGCAGCTCCTCTCTTAGTACAAAGTCTTTTATTCTGTAAAATAAAATAAACAAAAAAAAACAAGTCGCTCAACACACCCACAACCAGTCCACCTCCGCAAATAAAGCAACAAATCAGCTCTGAATAAAACACACCAGACAGACAGATTAAAGAACCAAGAACGTGCTGGTTTTTTTATCGAAGGTGTCTGATCCAGGTCCTGAAGGGCCACAGTCCTGCCTGTTTTAGAACCAGAATCAGGATTATTGTAAAGTTCCTGCAAAAGAAGAATTTGTCTTGATGATTTGATGCAGAAAGATTTACACATCATGACAGACACAAAAATGATACGTAATTGCCACCTGAAAATGTGCAATTTCACAAAAAGGGTGTTTAAAATATGCAAAAGTATAAATGGAAGCTAGACCGACTGATTACATATGCATGCAGTGAGTTTGGTGAGGAGAGAGGGGACTCTAGTGTTTAATAATCCAACAAGCTCTTTTTGTGATGTGAGGTTCTGGTTCTGATGGATCTAAGACTCCTGGAGATTATTTCCAGGGTGAGAAGGGTCAGCAGCAATCTTCCTGGCCCACCTCTAGGTTCTGAAGGTGTACAGCTCATAGAGTGAGGGCAGCCTGCAACCAATCACCTTCTCAGCAGAGCTCGTGACCTGCTGCAGTCTCCCCTTGTCTTTGGCAGCAGCAAACCAGACCATGATGGAAATGGTGAGGACGGATTCAGTGATGGATGAACAGAAATGCTCCATCATTCACTAGAACTGGTTGAGCTGCTTCAGCTGCTGCAGGACTTTCTGCTCCAACACACCTGATTTAAATCAGTGGGTGACTTCTGCAGAACTTTAGGTCCTGCAGAACAGGTCACTTAGGCATTGAATCAGATGTGATGGAACAGGAAAACTTTTAAAACATGCAGGATAGAGGACCAGGTTTGAAAACCATCAATATAACTAAATATAATGTTCATCTCTCACTTCAGGAGGTGAAGCAGCAACTTAAAGGAAGAAAACTAATACATATATAAATAAATAAATTGACAGATAAGGATACCGTCCCAAACTTGTGAGCTCGCCAACACAGGTCACCCGTTCTCTCCAATTCAGGGTTTTCTTCAAACTTAAACCCCTACAGGTGGCAGGAGGTATTGCATATCTCACACAGCCATAGGTCGTTGTCCCTCGTTCTCCTTCAGATTTTCTTAAACCAGAGCATCGTCTTACAGAGGCAGAGTGTTAGGTTACACAACAACAGCAAGTAAATCAAAAACTTTTCTGACTCTGGTTATGGTTACTGAGTGATCTCAATCAGAATAAATACATGATTGTTTGACAAAGAAACATTGCAGCTCAGATTTAATGGTTGCCTTGATCACACCCTAAAACATTCGAACATGGTAATGGTTTTATTTTCACATGCTGAAAAGTAAAAGGCAGCAGGCCATAATGTTTTTGCCTGTGGTGAAAAGGTAAATGTCCTGTATTTATAGAGCACTTTCTAGAATGTTCTACACTCCCCAAAGTGCTGTACAACACAACAGTCATTCACCCATTCACACTCACATTCACACACTGGTGGTGATAAACTACGTTGTAGCCTCAGCTGTCCTGGGGAACACTGACAGATGTCATGCACCCGCCAAGTCCCTCTGACCACCACCAGTAGGCAAGGTGGGTGGAGTGTCTTGCCTAAAGACACAACGACAATGTAACCCAGCTGGAGCTCGGATTGAACCGGAAACACTCCGGTTGCCAGACGGGCCACTCTACCAACCGCCTGTGTCTTTATTAGCAAAATGTCTCATCTCAGAAGATTGGATTTTCATTAAACTGTATTTTTATTATTATTATTATTATTATTATTATTATTATTATTATTATTATTATTATTATCAGAAAGTAATAACTGGATGTTAATCTACAAACAATTACTGTAAGTTTCGGAGAATTTCAAGATAGCTGCCATAGCTAATTGAAACTGACCAGCACAAAAATGATGAACTCAGTCAGTGTTTCAAACACATAGATAGATAGATAGATAGATAGATAGATAGATAGATAGATAGATAGATAGATAGATAGATAGATAGATAGATAGATAGATAGATAGATAGATAGATAGATAGATAGATAGATAGATAGATAGATAGATAGATAGATAGATAGATAGATAGATAGATAGATAGATAGATAGATAGATAGATTCTTTGACACAGCTTCATAAAAGATGAAATAAAATGCATAAAACCCTCCCATAAAAACATTCTTAAAAACACATTTAAAACACGTCCAACATAAACAGTGCAGTCTATTTGCTGCTGTTTTAAAACGGTTATTGCAGAAGGAATGAATGACTTCTTGAAGAAGTATTTCCGGTCCAGTGGGGTTCTGTATTGTTTGCCTGCTGACAGCAGAGTGAAGTAGGATGTGGGACGTGTCCTCACTCCATCATCCTCAACATGATCTTAGTTTCAAACTCACATAAAAGGCGGTGGGTGAGTTGTGTTCCTTACAGCGCTCTGAGGTGACTTGTGCTGTGAACTGGTGCTTTAAAGATAAACTGAATAGAACTGAATTGATAAATCTACCTGGACAGGGTTACTGTTCAGGCTAAATGACCTTATTTGTGCTACGCCTCAATCACATTCACAAATACCACGCAGACAGTCGCTCTATAGGCCACTGAAGGGTTCACTCTTCAGATGTAATTACTTTTATAGATTGTTGTTATTTTTTAGCAGACAAAAAGACCCAGGAGGTCCTTTTAGAGGGAGGATTTGAGTTTGATCAGATTTGTAACCATGTGCTGAGCATCAATGAAAGTGTCGGCTTCACTCTCTGTTTGACTTCAGAGTTTCACTCTGACCTTTCAGTTAATATCTTTTCCTGCTGTTTCTTCATTTATCCTCAGCTCAAAACACACACACTCGCTTTTCACTGACCTCGCTAACATATTCTGAGCTGCAGAGAGTGGGTGGCCTTTAGAATCTCCCACTGGCCACAGTTACTCCTCATACCAGCAGTGTTTGCTGTAAGCAGTTAGATCAACTGTATTAAAATGATGATTTGTAGTTTTTGAAAAGGCATATTTAATGAAACCAAATGTTCACTTGGTAGAAACTACATGGCTGCTGTTTGACTAATGACAGTGTAACATTTTTCATTATTGATATCTTTGAAAACATTTTATTGCGATATGCTTTATTTGAGACGGACAAATGTTTAAGTCCCGTTCCATCTAAATGTTTTCCATCTTTTGCACCGAATTAAAGGCACACTATGTAACTTTTTCATATTTTTAAATCTTTTTCTTGAGCCAGTATGTGCTGTGTGAACACAGCTGTTCTTTGAATGAGTGATGAACCGCTCCAGTAGAAAGCAATGAAGGCTGAGGAGGCATTTCAACAGGTAGATTTAGGTGTTTCTGAGCAGAAACAATGCTAACGTTTTTACGGCAGTAATTTAAAACGGACACTAGGGGGTGCTAAAAACAAGCCCAAATTGCATATTGTGCCTTTAAAATGTTTTATTCATTTGTTCTTCCTCTGCTCTGCTAAATAAATCGCTCCAATATATTTTTAAAATATCTTCCCTCTTATAAACATTTGATTTTTTTTTTTCTGGGTCATGCAGTTTTTTCAAAATCTTTGGATGCATAGTAAGAAGGTTTAAGATAACAATGCCGGACAGTGTCTCCATTTGTGGAACATGTGAAAATTAAGGTACATGCGGAACAATCCTGCACAAAACGGGACATCTGGTCATCCTACATGATGTGAGCCTGGTGCGACTCACTCCGCTATCCGGTTCCAGATGTGCACACTGCACTCCAAGCACATCTAGTAACTACTGGGTGACGGATCTTAACCCTTTAACACCAAGTGCGTCCTGCAATGGTTTGTGCTATAAAAAAATTCAAACGGTTTTTGAAAAAAGAGAAGTTACTCTTTACTCTCATGTCCCACATTGTCCCCCACCAACATGCTCTTTGTCCGACATTATGTTGGTTTGGATCTGGTCGCCCTACTTAGCATCCCTAAATCTCTAATCCTAGAATCGCTCCTGCCAGACAGTTTCTCAATTTGTGGGATGCGTGAAAATGAAGGTAAATGCAGGACAATCCCGCACAAAACGGGACATCTGGTCACCCTACCAGATGTGCTTGGGGTGCAGCGCACACATCTGGATCTGGACAGCGGAGTGAGTTGCACCCAGCTCACATGCTCCCTAAACCTCAGCCAGTCTGGAAAAGGAACAAACCATTTATCACACGGGGGAGGGTTGCTGTATTTTTTATGTTAAAATATAATGTTTCAACCATATACTGTACTGTAGGGTTTTCATATATTTACTAGTGTTTTTCAAAAGGACATAAAGTACAAAAAGTAAAAAGTAAAAAATCTAAACTTTTAGGGGTGCTGGGATTCAATTTAGGGGTGCTCCAGCACCCCCAAAATGGGCTAAAAATGCCCATGGTAGTCAGTCATGAATTGATTGAGGTTAACCTACATTATTTGGAAAGCTGAGTTCAGTTTTACCAGCCCTGATCACTGCTAACTAGTTTAACTTTTAAAAAGTTTTTAATGATGGTAATGTTAGTCACTTTCAGATATGTGGTTTAAAAAATTGTGACTTTTTTAGATTTATTTCAGGTTATATAGGGGTGGGACTTTAACACGTTAATTTTGATTTATTAATTAAGAAAAAAAGAATGCGTTAAAAACTTAACGCAAGTTATCACAGCCTGCATTTGATACAAAGGGGAACATTTGTCAGCAGGATTTCCTGCTACACTGATGCACACATCAGACCTTGATGCAGCTGTGTGTGAATTTAGGGGGCTGCATCCTTTGAAGGATGGGCCTGGTGGACGCTGGCCTAAAGGTGCACACTCCCTTCTTCCTGTTATTACTCTGTAACCTGTTAACAACCTGTTAACTTCCACACCAAGAAAAAAGCAATGGGAACTTTTACTTCATGCATTTTTAAATAAATTTCAGGATTAATAAAGGCTATGATATGATAAATAAATGAAATAATAATTGTCTGGTAAGATTAATGTAAAATAATGTTTGGGTTTTTTTGTGAGAAATAGGGATCAGAATGTGTTCTACTCAGCGGTTAAAGGGTTAAATCAAATAATCTGTTAAATTCTCAGCTGCTACCTGAGTCTGCAGAAATCTAAGTGAAGTCCTCAGAGCTGTCAGCTCTAGAAATGCTGGATCTGTTCATCCTGCTGCTGTTTGATGGTCTCAACTCCACCAATGTAAACGTACAACCTCGATTTATTCCTTTAATATAGTTTGATTCATTAAATGCATTAAAGACTGAAATCGCATTATGTTAGAGCTGCTAGATTATTTAAAATATATATATTTAGCACTCATTGAGTTAGTACAGAAAAAATGAAAAAGCACAGTTTTTCTGAATCAAAGGTACCATACGGAATTTGGTAAACAATGTAGCTTAAAAGGTTTTTTTTTTTCATGCCTCTTAACAACGTTCTAACATAGTATAACTATAAATATATTGTGGCGATTAAAAAACCCCTGAAAGAAATCAATATGGTGGTTCCCTCGCCACGAAATGTCAGATAAATAATTAAACTCTGAGGGAAAAATATCAACAACCAACAGTGTTTCTGCAATCAAATCGACAATAACTCTTTTATCCGAGCCAGGATTTAAGTCAGCGAACGCAACATGAGGTCAGGCGTAGAAACAGCAGACTGATGGGTGTCATGGCAACTGGTGGCGAAAAATGATACAGAAAGCAAACTTTTTTCAGGAGAAATAAACAGAAAAGTGAGTATTTTCTTTCATTCGAGTAAAAACCAACCCGTTAGTCTAGTTTGTGTCGAGGCGCTGGTTGTGATGGAATCTGACCTGAAAGAACTGTTACCGGAACCAGAGGAGTTTACCGGACCGACTGAGTTACAGCGCTTCGTATGAGTCTGGATGAGGAATCAGATCACCAGACCAGAGGTCACACTAAAAGTACAGATTAATTAAATATTTTCTAAATGAAAATGTTAAGTAGATTAAAGTATTGGTCTTTTGTTAACCTGCGTTTTTATCTTTTTATTTAATTTCATACTAAACAGAACCACAACCCCTCACTGACTTTAATGAGCTCCATTCATTTGCTGTGCTCCATATTTCTAAAAAAAAATAAAATAAATCATTGTTCATCAGCTAAATGTTTTTGGATGGTTGAGGAGATCCTCTAGGAGGATGTTTAGGCCTCGTTCTTTATTCATGACTGTGTTCTGAGACTAAACTGTGAGTGAGTCCCTTATGAGTGTTCTCAGGATGTTTGACTGTTGGCAGGACAGAGGACTGATGGGAGTGCTCACCTTTCTACAAAAACCCCAAACAATCAGGAAATGAATTCATCTGCAAAAATGACTTCCCTCCAGTTCTCAGCAGTCCAATCCCTGGACCTTCAGCAGGACATCAGTCTGTCCCTGATGGGTTTTTTGAGAGAAGTGTCTTCTTGGCTGCCTTTCTTTACACCAGGCCATTCTCCAAATGTCTTCTGCAATTAACTGTAATCCTCTGATCACTCTTCATAACATTCTGGAGTTTAAACTTTGTGATAAATAATTTTTATATCATTGGTAAAACTTTCAGCCACGGCTGTATAATTGCAGTTATGCAAATTAAATTTTAATAAATAGAATTTATTCAATTTCAGCAAATTAAAATGTGATTCCAGAGCTTTGTATGTGCTCAGGATCACGATGATCACATCAGACTGAAGGAAAACATCCCCAGAATAAACACAGAAATAATGAATTACCTTAAAAACACTTTGACTCACCAACCTTCTATTACATTCATTAACTGGAGACGAAAACAACAAAACCTTGACTTTTCCTCGCTGTCCTTCTTCACATGCTTCCCACCTCCATTTTTATATTAAAAATAAATAAATAAATGTCGTTTGTTGTGTTGGCACCATCATTTATTGTAAACAGTTTGTTTTCTCCCTGAGGTTTTTCTTCTTTTGTGATGGATGACCTGTTAAAGCACGTTCTTTATAACTGATACGTCAACAAAAACCATGGAAATGATCACATTCTTTTATATGACAAGAATACTAATTTTGCTTTATTTAAAAAATGAGCAAAATTAGTTTTTGTTTTTTCACAGAACTATTTTTCCCTTTGCACAAATATTGTTTAAAGTCAGTTTTGACCTGAAGGACATTTTTTCTACGTGTCCTCACAGGCAGCGAGTTGAATCCATTCATGTCTGAATGTCACCTTTCTCTGAGAAAATAAGGTTGCTCTTGCCTTACCTGCTTGTTTCTGATGAATTTATTTGGACTATTTATATTTTATTTAAATTCATATCAGGCACGAGTATCAGAAAAGACAGAGTAATGAGAAACAGGAATGTTACGTTAGACATGTCAGTGACCAACAGAAGGAAAACAACTTCACGTCCTTCTCTTGACTTTTAAATCTCAACTCGTCTCCTGGGACAAAAGAAATACAGTAACTTTATATATCAGGAAGCTCACAAAATAATAAAATAATAACAGATGTTCTGTGACTTTTATTTTATTTATTAACCAAGAAAAATCCACTGGGATACAACTTTTATTTTTCAAGAAAGCTGTGATCAAGGTGACATGAGATCATGGATAACCTCCTGTGACCTCACAGTAGGACGTGGCTTCCTGCCCTAAAATAATACAAATAACTTATTCAGAGAAAATTTTTTTAATTATCATTTAATTTAAAAAAACATACAATTTGTACTTGTTTATGTTTGTGAGCTCCTAAATCCAAAATGTTACGTAAAATGAAAAATCCAAATAGAAGTTTCATGAGGTTAATATTAAATATATTGTATAAACATATGGGAATATAATAAACAAATGACATCAATAGAGTTCCCTAAAAGCATTAAAAAAAAAAAGATAAATAAAATACTTCAGGCAGACCGGACAAAACCTTTAACTCTTTAACTTCCACACCAAAACAAAAGCTATGAAAATGATATTTTTCTTCTTCATTTTGGGGCAATAAGCAATATAATATTATCAATTATGTAAAATTATAACATTATTATTAGTAACATTAAGGTAAATTCAATGTAAGTACATGTTTAACTTTAACCCACATTAAAACAATTTTTTTTTTTCAGTGAAGTTCTGTGCACGCCTCAGTAAGTGGCAGACCTGCCAGTCAAAGGGTTAAAATTATTTATATTCTAAATATATAGAGCATAAAATAAGTTTTCCAAGTTTTGAATTCGTCCTTGAAACTTTAAACATTAGTTTAATTTCAAGAATAATGCAAAAACAAAACAAATAAATATATGGGTCATTTCCCTAAAAATACAATGAAATAAACTGCAGTCTGGGCAATCTTCTTCCCTAGTTATTAATGATGCCTCAAAATCTAAACACGTCTAAAACAAGCCTGTTTGATTACTTGGCTGAAAGTATTTCTAAGAACCACCGATGTGATGTTCGTAAGTCTGCTGGCAGCATAGATAACTTTCAGGAATATTCTATAATGAATATGAGCTGCATTGGAAGGCAAATCGTCTCTCACACATAAATGCAATGATCAAGGTGAAAGGTCACGGCCAGTAATATGATGCATTATATTAATAACCGAATGGGAGACACGTTCATCTGGACTGTTCACCCAGCTTCCATTAGTCATTACACCTGAATGCCACCAATTAACTGCCAGGACGCCACGATTCTGCAAAAGAACTACTGAGCTCAAGTTGGCAGATGTAGCAGCATTAAATGGTGTCCTTGTTCTGATGAGAGCAGATCCCTGAAGGTGAAGCCTGATTCAGGAACAGCAGAGACACTAAGATCTGTCTCAGTCAGATATTTAACAGCCTAAAGGCTCTGATGATGATTTATAATCTGATAACAGATTCATTGTTTTTAAAATGTGGTGTGATCTTATTTACTTCAAAGTCTGATAAATACTTTTACAGTAAAGTCAAAGAACCACACAGCTTCAATTAGTACTTTAATTGCAAAATTATTAAAGATGTACAAAATTCAAATAAACTGACCCATAACTGTCCCTATGAGTGTAAATAGTCATAAGAGAGGTCTTCTTGTTTTCGTCTCACTCACACAGGATCTGACATCTAATATTTAAGACGTTACAACACTGCCCCCTGCAGGACAGAAACTGTAAGGCAGCATGAATCATGGTGCAGGCGCAGCAGAGAGAACTCATCTTTACAGAACATCAAACCCAGATCAGACTTATTATTACAGGAAAAATGACACACAGGCCCAGAGACATGACTATTCACATTTCATTTAAAACTAAACTTCTCTGTATGTAGAACATGCAGCATGAGGTTCTGGAGCAGACCAGTCAGCTTAAGTCTTTTTTTCTTTAAAATAAAATGTCTTAAAAAACAGGTCAGCATCCTGAGTTATAAAGTCTACCATGCATTCATCTAGACCAAACCCTCACATTACAGCCTAAAAGCAGCTCTGGTAATCTACAGCAGCTCTATACATCACGCCTCAGAAGTTACATGCTTTTCTTAGAGGATAGAAAACCAAAAGACGTTCAGTTTGATATCAGGACATTTAAGAGCCAGTTTTTTTCTTTTTCACAGTTTTCTCACTAACCCTAGATTTAAAAACAAAACAACAAAAGGAGTTTGGCCCCCACTTCCCTTCCAGATGTGAGGTGAAGCAGTGACAGTGGAATGAAGCAAGAAGGTAAAAGTTAGAGACATTTTCACCCACTAGTTGTTGATTTAGACTGAATCAAGTGAGAGAAAAACAAAGAGTGAGTCAAAACGAACACTGCAACACATTTGGTCAGTACTGGTGTGAATAATACCATTAATACAAACCAGTTCAGGCTTGTTTAAGTTATGGCTTAGTTTGGAATTATTATGAGTTTGGTCAGATGGATACTGATGACTGCTGCTGAACACCCTCATGTCTGAATACCTAGAATTAAACTACTATTTAAACTATTAAAACTATCAATGGATAAAAGATTAGGGAAAAAGGTGGGATTAGTTCAAATTAAAAGTTATCAACAAATCAGTTACTTTCACAGCCTCTTCTTATTATAACCTGATTAAAGTACCTTTAAATTTGTATTTTTAACATTAAGAAACAAAAGGATTCCATAAGTTGTGTTCATTAGTCTAAATCACGTAGCTTCCACTTTTGAAACGGTGGTAGAGAAAACAGAGAAGCACACAGAAGACGAGGAACTGTTCATGTCTCCTGTCTTCCCTTCCTTCCTTACAAATGATGAAGGCTGGCGGTGGCAGAGCCGGTAAGCGGCTCAGGAGATGATCCGAATGCCAAAGTATTTCTTAAGCTGCTCCAGGAAAATAAAGGTGAGCACAGTATGAGGAATCAGGCGGATCCCTGCAGGAACCAGACCCTATAAGAACAAAGACATTCAGCGTTTAGGTGGACGTTGATCAGACTGGACAAAGATGAAAGCACCGACATCAGCGTGTGAGGCAGAGTCGACGTTAAAGCTACGCAGGCAGAGCTAAAGTCAAACTTATTGAACAAATGTGTTTAAAAATGACGTACCAACGCTAAAACTGGTACTTCATATATGGGAAACATAATGATTCTCTATATTTTAAAGAGAAATGTAAATATTTCTACTTTTATGCAGTGAAACTAGAGCAAAATCTTTCAACAATTTCACTGCACAGACCAGTTTGTCCTCTAAGCTCATGGGTATGACATCCCAACTACCAAAACAAATAAAATATTTATGGAATCAGAGACCATTTGGTCAAATTTACGTATTTATTTGTGTAGAAATAAAATTCTAGATAATTTAAGTAAATATTATCATCGGACCAAGATAAGCAGAAAAAGGTGAGGCTTCAACCCTGACCACATGAAGTAGGCTAAAAGATCTCAAAAAGCAACGCATATTGTGCTGATCCAAGATGTGATGGGGGTTCAAAGGTCAAAACCTCAGTTGACCAAAAACAACACAAAAATCTTTCTCACATTTACCAAAAAACCACCTCTATTATCCCTGAGACTGTTGGAAAAATAACCTGTGGACTAACTTTTGAGAAGATGTGTGTTTGTTACAACTTGAGTAAAACTAACACTTCATTTCAGATTAAAACTCAAAGTCAAACTGACCCCAAATGACTAGAAAACTCCACTGACCCAAAACTAAGGGTTAAACAAACCGCTGATGCTGGAAAACCATCCAGTGTGGCTGAACTGAAACTATTCTGTAAACAGTAGTGAACCATTATTCCTCCACAGACTCATTACTGGTCATCACAAACACGTGACTAGTTTTTGTCACCAGAAGTGTCAGGACTGGTTATTTAATTTAGGGTGCAATAACTTTTTCCCATAGGGCCAGGATGGTTTGAAAAGTGTTTTCCTCAAACAATTAAATCATTAGAAAACTGGATTTTGCATTTAGTCAGGTTACCTTTGATATGGAAATCTGTTGGCAGATCAGACGCATTTTAGTGTGATAAAAACAATTACATAATCAATTGAATTTTTAAAAAGGAAACATCTTTTTGCTAGCACTGAAACATTCTCAGCCTGTTTACTCTGTAAAACATACGTCTTTTCATGCAGAAGGAAGAATGATTGAACTAGTATTTATCAGACAACATGTGAGAAGAGAGGCATCAAAGTTACAGTATAATGATGGAGCAGCTCCTGCTACTGTAGACTGATGGGTTTTATATGGAGCTGCTGTTTTCTCGTTGAGCGCTCCATGGCTACCAGGTTAACGTGCAGGAATGTATTTTTATATTTTACCTTGTAAAATGCCAGCGGTCCCAGCTTAGCAGTTTCCTGTAAGCAATGCATCACCCCCTAAAGAGAAATATAAAATATGTTAAAATGACAACTGACAAACGGAGGCAAGGAATCAAAAATAAAATAAAACTAAGTACAGATTCAAGAAAGAAAAAAAAAAAAAGAGTTGAGAGAAGATGAGCTCACCGTGTACTCTCCTTTAGAGTTCATCAGCCTCGTCTTCAGCACATCCAGAGGCTGACACAGGAATGTGGCACAGCCTCCCTGCAGAGAAACAGTTCACCGAGATCAGTGAGGAAATGAGCCGTTAGCGTTCCGGATCAGCGCACAAACAAAATCTGTTACTTACAGCGATGAAGCTGGAAACAAAGTGTGTGAGGATGTTATCTCCCATCAGGCCTGTTCCTAATACTAGCTGCTTGGCCTGGTCATAGCACGCCAACTGTGGATGGAAAGAAAACGAACATAAAACATTCAAATCTCAGGTTTTAGCTTTAAAATCAACCAGCCCAACAAGCCTCTCTTTATAACAGGACAATCTGACTTTAATAATGAATCTAATTTAATTACAGCCAAATTACATTTACTGCAATAAATTGGCCAGAATCCGGACATGAAATGAAATAGATTTGTTGCCTTGTCCAGAGCTTTGAGATGACTTGTGCTGTGCACTTTATAAATAAACTGAATTTAAACAAACTGAAGGGTAAAACATGCCTCAGATGTTTAGTTTTTTACATTTTGTAAAACTTTATAGTACACATTTGAGCAGTACAATGAAAAATATGAAGAATATCCATTTTTGTTGTTAACCAACAGCTGTCCAATCAGAAAGAAATCTTTCTAATCTGTGTTAAATATTTAAAATGTGACTATTTGGCGCCCTCTAGTGTTAGCAACAAAAGGGATGTTCTTGTTTTTATGTAAATGAAATAAGAAAAATAGAGTTTTGAAATATTTTGACTACAACAGGTTGGTTTTGAACATTTTACTGCAGAAGGATGTTAGTTATCTCCTAGGATGTGGCTTACCTGTCCCACAGTGACCATCGCTCCTCTGCTGGAGGCCATGGAAGCTCCTGAGAAAAGTTTTCTCACACCCTCTGTATTAAAGGATAAAATTAGGTAAAAACCCACACAGAAAACCTGATGAGGTTCATAAGGCTTGTAACTTACCCTCTCTACAGACTCTGTAGAGCCCATCGATCGCATGTTTATAGCTGAAAAAAAGAGAACAAATTCAGGGTTAGATTACAGAGAGCTTTGACTCATTTTGAGTGAGTATGTCATAATAAAAACACCTACTTTCTTCTCAGTTCTGGTGGTAGCTTCATGTCATTCTGCATCCTAGAAGAAGAAAAAAAACATTTCAGATCCATTTCAACCATCAAACCCTTTGAAGTGACTGCAGTCAGGATGGATTACCTGACGTTCACCAGGTCAGCCGGCGTCCCAACAAACCCTCCAGTGAATCCTGTTGGCAGATCAAATTCACTGTTAATTTATGAATTACTGTATATGTTCACAGACATGTTTGTATGAATAAATGTGTGTTCCCACCTCCAAAGGCTCCCAGCAGGACCTTCTGGTAAAATGGCATCGGGCCTTTGTTAGTGCTGCCCGTCATGTCCCTCACCGTCTCATAGATGGCAAATCTGGTGAGGGAATAGGACATCTGAAAAGAAAAGAGAAGAGAACGAATATCACATTTGGTTCATATCTTAGCCTGCTGGAGCTAAAGTAATCAACAAGAAAAAAGCTTCTAAGTCTGGTTTCTTTTCAATGTTTACAGCTGTTCATCTGGTACCGACATGCCTCCTTTTACAGAAACATGTACAGAACCAGATGGAAAAACATAAGTTGATAAGACCGTAAGAACAACTCTTATTATCATCTCAATCGTGTCAGAGTGTGAGGCTTATCTCTGTCTGATAGAAACCAGGAACCATTCCTCTGGTTCAAAGAGGTCTGGTTCTATAACAGGCAGTTAGAAAATGACAGGTTTTTATTTGATTTTATAATTTATGATGTCAATCTTTCCATGGAAAAAAAAACACAAAAGCAGAGTATCCAGCTGTGTTCAATTTAATACTGATCCTAAAAAGAACCTATTCTATACTAAACCTGATGCTTGTGTTTAAATTTACATTTTAAAAGGCACCTATGAAATGATGCAGCGTGTGATTAAATGAAAAGTATACCTGTCGACAAAGAGAGGCGGAGAGGCCACTGTACAGCGCCAGCACCCCGTCATTCTTCACCACGTGAACAGCCATTCCCATCATCCTCTTCTTCACCTCCTGCTGTGTCTGCAGGTGGACCTGCAAACACAACCCAGCATTAATACAAGTAATCCTCACATCGTAATGTAGTGGCCTGGTGGTGAAAACAGAAAAGATATGAGAGAATAATGTAATAAAAGTTACATTTTAAAGGATTTTCCACCAAAGTAGATTAACTTTTCATAAAAGATGAGATGTCCTGGTTGTAAATATTGCATTAAATATTGATAAAACACTAAAATCAACAAATATTTCTGCATATATAACTGGTTTTGTCCACAGAAAAAGTAGGCACTGGTGAGGAAAACACTGACAAAAGCAGAAACATGCATTCCTGCAGCTGTCCTCTAAATGTTGCACAATGTTGTCAGGGGGGCGCAGCAGGTCCACATAGTGACCTTTACCCTCCTCTCTAATCAGGATCACTGACTAAAAGTCAGAGAATCCTCACAACAATGTGGTACTTTAGTATGAATGTATATTTAGTTTAAAATCCATCACTACGTGGATTTCATGATGACTGTGAGAGCCAGGAAATACTGCAGGTCATCGATTAACTAAACTACGTTATTGTGGAGGTGCACTCAACAACAGTGAGTCTCCGTTATGATTCAGCTAATTTCAGTGAAATGAGACAGAACCAGGGAGTCCTGTTGGGTCAGCTCAGACCCTATGAAGCAATAAACAATTAAAACAAAAAGAGAAATAGAGAAATGTCAGGATGATGAGGAAATTCATGGATGACCTCATAGCTGATGCATCACAAACCAGTAGAGACACACAAACTGGTTGTTTATTCATACACTTTAATGTCTCTTCTCTCAACGTAAATTGTGATTTTACTTGGTTGACAGATTTCAGAATAAGAGCTCTTTGGATAAACTCACAAATAAAAATCATGTGTTAAAAATGTATAAAGAAAAATGTATAAGAAAAACACACATGACCTTTGACCCAGACTGGCTTTAGTGTTGTTGTTAGTCGGATTTGTTTCTGTTTGGGTTTTTTGAAATTGTTTAAACTTGTCAATGTTTCTTCTGCCAGCAAATAAGTTTTGCAACACTTCACAGTCACCTCGATAAAGGATTGCTCTCAAACAACTCATGTCTTAATATAAAGTCAGACTCATCTATCGCAACAAATCTTGTTCCCTTAAATCATGAAAAACAAATGAGCAGCTTATTAAAGATTTATAGGATTTCTAAAAAGAAAATTAACATGACATTGAAGTATTTTTGCCTGGTTATTACCATTTTTCCTGTTGAAAAATGCAATTGATTTTCTCTAAATTTTATTTCACTGTCTAAATGTAGACAGACTTTACAGCTGTGGTAAATGTACACAGTCAACCCTCTGAAACTATTGCAGCAAAGTCATAATCTGCCTCAGTATCAGGTCACACAGAGCAGTTCATGTTGTACTTTTACTTTTTTGTGTGACATTTTCCCCTCTCCATACTCTCATTGTTTCACTTATCTAATCTGTGGGTGCTTTGAGAAAAACAACTGAATAATCCCATTTAATTGCAGGAATTTGAACCATCTGAGATAACAAGGGAGTGCCGCTGATATGACAATGTACTTTGCAATTGATGTATGCAGAAATTTTCAAAAGACTAGTGAACATTTAATCTTTTTAACAGCTTTTTATTAAAACTCTTGTGATTGAAAATCCAGAGGATTACAGTCTGTGAAGCAAGAAAAATATAACCTTTTTTTTAAACAATTTCCTGAAAGACACCAGCCCTCCTTTTTGTTTAGATGAAAAGCAGCAACTACCCTAAGTAAGGTAGTTGGGGTTGAATTGTTTCTCTGACTCAATCAGCTCTGCAGGGAATCCTTCATGTCATTTTCCATTTTATTGTATAACTAGTAATTCACCAAAAACTCAGCAAGTAATTAAGATTGGCCAATGATCTGTTTAGTTGGTGATCAGTCGATCTGATTTGTTTAGATTTTTTAGTTTAGTTTTGTGATGCACTATTGCCAAGCAGAAATAAAGAATCTGTCATTTTTCCTGTTCTGTGAACGCACCATTGCTAAAGTGTAATCCTGCTGGGAACAAACATCTTTATCGTGGGTGGTTTTAACTTCCAGAAAACTTTTCAACTTAGGCAAAATGTCTTTTTTTAATGCAAGTTCTGTTAAAAGTCCATTGAGAAAATTTAAATTGGCCAAAATAATTGGTATTGGCAGGCCAGATGTGTACAAGAACTCGGTATCAGCCCACAAAACCAGATCAGTGCATCTCTCTATATATGGTTAATCTAACAGGTTCCACTATCTGTGCATCAACTAAAATAGGTATATTACATATATTATGCCATTTTGCTCACATTACACTACTTTTTAATTGCAGCTGCATTTATCGCTGATATACTTTTGCACCATTTCTTGCTTTTCTACATCCTATTTTAACTTGTACTTTTTTGCACTTTCCACAGAAAATAAATCATCTATCCACCCAAAGCAACAGCTTTATAATTATGCAAGCAAGTAAAGGCAGACTTTATACCAGAGGCCCATTTCACTGCAGTCTCGTGATAGTCTGGCTTGCCAGGCTAGTGATTATTTGCTTCGACTGCATAACTACACAACACACCATTTTCTGGCAGCCAGTAATTGTAACTTCAGTCATGCAGTAAAGTCATCTAAAATAAAAGTAACACGAGGAGGACTTTGGCTTTTGGTGACCTGTGTGCTATAATTTCCCAGTGTTATTGAACATAACACACGTTACAGAGGAGCTATGGGTGTCATTTGATACAGCTAGCTAAAACTACTGCTGGCAGCTGTTCCCTTGCTCACACACTGGTATCTCTAGCCACGGTGTAAACCGGTAAAATAGTGCTTATGTGTTGTATTCTGTCGTTTTTAAACAACCGGAACCTGCTGGTTGTTACTGTTTAGGGGTCACTGTGACCCCAGGAGCCCCTCACCTTGAGGAGATCCAGAGGATGCGTGCAGCAGGCGGCTCCACAGGAAGCCAGCCCCCCGAAATACCACCGAGACATCCGCTTTTCCGTCATGATGACACCGGTTCAGCCGTAGCGTCCTTATCCCCTCCTCCCGGTCCGCCTCGACGCCCTGTCCGCCCGCCGTTAAGGTCGCTGTCCTGGCCCGAAGCTTCCTGCTGTCACAGCGGACTTCGGGACAGAAAAAAGGGACAACCTCGTTTAATCTTCAAACATTCCGATAAAGGAGAGCGTCACGGAGCGGGGACTTTGATCTTCGACTACGGCGAGTGGAAAGTGTCATGCAAAAGCTAACCACGCCTCATAACGTGAGCGTGGAAGACCGTGTGAGTTCGATAAGAGCTCAGCCAATTGTTACTGTGGACTCGGGAGCTGCCTGTCCGCCAGGAGACCGAAATCTCGAGGTTGAAAACGTAGCATGACAACGCAGAAATATCAGCACTGAATGAACTCACATACTCCCGTTTCAGCACGTCCAAATGTCATGTGGTTTTAAAGTGACACGCGCCCTCTCCGGTGTGACGTAATAAGGAAAAAGGAGCCTGGCCCTTTAAGAGGACAGAGTAAAGACTAGTGCTCACCACATGGAGGCATGTTGGTGCGTTTTATGTCAGTTTTTTTTTCTCTCTCATTCAAAATTCTATTTTTTAAACTAAAATATGCTGTTATTTTCACTATTCAGCAAATACAGTTACAACTGCTGGAAGTAAACTTAGTGAACATTTTTTACATCATAAAAACTTCATCAACACAATTGCTGAGAAATATCAGATTTCAAATATATAAATTGTTTTCAACAAATCTAATAACATAAGTGTATGTTTAGGCCTACCTTTAAAAAATGTGCTTGAATCCAACATTATTTCATACCAAATAAAGAAGTCAAAGATTAACACATATCACGTTTTCTTTTTTGCATGGACTCCATCAATAATTTGATCAAATTTATCTTCTTCTTTTTTTTTTTTTGCATGGACATGTTTGTTCTCCAGGTATTTTAATTCATGTAAAAGACAGAAAATCTTTAGGAAAAAAATATAACAAAATTTAACAATAATCACTGCATGCTACACAAGCAAAACGTAATGTGCATTTCTGTTATAAAGCTTTTAATGTTTTCCACAAATGTGTGCACATACAGTAGGCTATGCTGAATATATTTTTTATAATAAATATAAAAGGCTGTTTTCATTTAAAATGTTCATTTAAATGCTAATAAATTGGGAATATAAAGCATAAAATGTGCATTAAATCATGTCTCAGATGTTAGATCTGCAAATCACAATATTGGTTTCATAAAAAATATATTTCTTTTACAAACTCATTAATTGAATGAGATGTAACCATAAATATATGTTTTTGTTTGTGCTTGAACTAGTGTCTCATTACAGCTGAGGATGTTGTTCATGTTCATAAAAAGAAGTGGGGGATAAACAGACTTGAATGGCTCATTCATGAGTAGAAAATAACAACAAAACTGGTTTTAACCTGTTGTTTTAATGTCCTTAAAATGCTATGTTGGTTGTTTGTCAGAGAGTTAAAGTCAACAGTAGGTATTTTTGGGCTGGACTTGTTTTCTACAGTTAATTCATGCAGGTTAAACCTTTACAGCTACTGACTGAAACATGGGCATGTGATGGCATGTTTGATATTGTCTCATAAAAATAGCTGGCCTATTAACTTTATTCACTGCTTGAAGCATGCTGCATAACTTTAGTCACAATGAGTGTGTGTTTTAAACAGGTTCTGTTAAACAATACTCAACAAAAAGAGTCTTCAAAGTTTCACAACACAACTGGAAACTACATTTTCACATTTCAGCAAAAAAAAATGTGTTGTGTTGTTGTGTTGTGTTGCGGCTTTTGTTGTTGTGTTGTGTTGCGGCTTTTGTTGTTGTGTTGTGGCTTTTGTTGTTGTGTTGTGGCTTTTGTTGTTGTGTTGTGGCTTTTGTTGTTGTGTTGTGGCTTTTGTTGTTGTGTTGTGGCTTTTGTTGTTGTGTTGTGTTGTGAGCAGGGGTCAAGAAATCCCCTCGTTCACCTTTTCCCAGTTCTACAAGTCTGAAGCTATCCAGGAAGACAAATCACGCTTGTTATAGTTACACACACCAGTTTAATATACTTCTGCAGAAGGAGAGAGTTCTGTGGTTCCAGCCACTCTCTGAAGGTCAGTCCTTCAGAGCATACACTTTATAGCATCACAGGGTAAGAAGGTGGGTTTTCCTATCCAATGAGGGGCGGTCCCTCATTGCTTACAATCTACGATAGCATCACAGAATAACAAGAATGTGGGTTCTACCAATCAGACAGATCACTGCTATCTCTTCAGGCCTGGCAACTCTCCGTCACCATGGCATCCTGCTCTGCTCCCAAGGCCAGGAGATCTCCTCCCCCAGGCCTGTTGTAAATCTCACACCAAACCTGATTAGACTGAAACTCTAAAGTATAATGTTTTACCCCTAGATTTGCTTTGCTCTATTCTACCGAAGTCCTAATACTAACTGAGTGTAGTTATTATGTTAGTGTAAATACTTATGTGAGTGTACAAACTATGTGAGGTTGCTCTACCATTACTTCCGTGATTTAGGATGCATAAATTAAAGTGTTGACCTCTGTATGTGTGAGTGCTCTCCTCTCCTGACCTAGATGTGTGCGTTTGTTCTATCTCCTGTGAGTGAGAGTGAACTATTCAGACTCCCAAATGTGTGAAGTGTTATCTTATTGTTCTTGATGTGAGTGAAGAACTTTGAGTTCTTTGTGATATTTCTGTAAGTGTTCCTAACTATTTCTGATTATCTAAGTGAATACATGAGTACACATAATAAACCCTTAATCAAATGGTTAAACATAACATGCAGTTCTTCCTGTGTGGTGATAAATACAATCAAACAGTGACCCAAAGTGATTACATATGATTATAAACCCAATATTATATAGATTAATACATGATCATACAGATAATGTGAAACATATAATAACTCATAAAAGGTGATTTACCCATAAATGTGATAAATGTGATTAGCTCAATAAAACAGTGACCCCAAGAATGGTTATAACCTGATTCTGTACACAACAATTCCCCCTTTAGATCCCATGTTATCACATGGGATCTTCAATATTCTTCCTCCGTCCTCAGAGAGAGATAGTGTATACGCCTAATAATCAAATTTAATCAACCTTTTACATCCACCCCACTAAGTATCTTCATCACACCAAATTACCCAAGTTCAAAAGACGTTAACTATTTGAAATTAATATTTGACTCTATGTAAAGCTCTAAATTTTAATTCTCCTATTTGTTAATTTAGCTTTCTGTCTCCAATTACACATCAGTATTGAATCGGAAATCTTAATGAAATATCTATAATCCTGTTAGTTTGTTTACTGAACTTATTACTCATAACCCCTCTTTAATCTTTAGAGTCCTATTTATATTTGATCATATTACAGCAGTCGTAGAAGTGAGAGCCCACCTAGTTTGTCCTCTAAATTTATTTATCTGATTATACACCGTCTTTCTCTAGCTATAATCACATTATTAGTCCTGTGATAAAAGCATGACAACTCCATAACCCCTTCATCATAAACTGCTAATATTGTACACCCAGCTAATTCTTTTCTTTGTCCTCTTTTGATTCTACTTTTAGTAACTATTGTTTTATTTATTTTTCTAACCTTGTTTTGTTCTGTCTAATGTTTATGGCTTCTCATTTAAATGCTGACTCTAATTCATCTACTTCTAAAAATTAATGAAAATTTGCAGCCCCTGCAGGACTTCCTGGATCTAATTTTTGTTCAACATTATTTAATATACTATGTTGTGAATCCCATTGCATCATCTAACTGGAAATTAAATTTTAACCAGAGTCTAATATTGATTGGAATAGATACCTGTAATTTTGATTTCCTCCATCGACCAATAATAATAATAATAATCTACCCTGATAGTTGATTTAACCCTGCTAGTCATTACTTGCTCATTATGAAACCTTCAGAATAGAAAATTCAAATATTGATTTACATCCATCCTATTTTACCTTTTCCTATTTAAAACCTGTTTTGCATTTAGTTACATAATCCCGTGGTCAAATTGAACTCTTTAGTTTATACACCTGAATTTGTTCTATTGTTTCTATCAGCGGTTTCTTCTTTATTTTTATTTTTATTTAGTATTATTATTATTATTATTTTCTTTTTTTCCTGATTGTTTGAATCCTGACATTAAAGTTGTTTAGTTTAGATCCTCCTTGATGAGCACCTGAAAATACTAATTATGGAAACATGAATCTATAAAATTAGAAAAGTAAAGAACAATCTAAGGCTAACTGCTTATTTTCCCCTTTTATGCGACCCTAGATTTATCGCAGAACTTGTTACAACTCGCTCATCGATCAGTTAGCCTTACAACTCCAAAATAAATACATAAAAATCCTTTGGAATCATTTTTAAATTCACAGCGATCATATTTAGCTATTTTGGTTTTTGTGTTTATCCTAAAATCAACTGTAGAGCCTTACCAGTTGTAGTCTAATTATTTGTATCATTAAGTCAGTTAACCATCAAACCTTGGTCATCCTTCCCAGCGCCTGAAACTTCTGTGGCCTTCTGATCCCTTAAGAGCTGAAAGTACGTACCAAAAAAATTAAATACCATGAAAACGCGTCAGTCATTGATCTAAGTCAGTAAACAGACCTTGAAGTGCAGTTTAACTGTTATTGAATTATTTTTCCATTACCAGAAACAAAAGTGTCTATGTGCAGGTCATCTGACCTTTTACCCTCCTTTGAGTGACTGCCCACCATCCATCAGATCCTCCACTTTCAGCCCCTCCTCCTATCAGCCTTACCCACTCGACTCGACTTTGAGGCAGTTCTTCCTTTCTCGTTTCTCACAGAGTCTTTTGCTCGTGGCCCTCTTTCTGCCATTCGGTCCCCCTTTTTGCCAGACACTTGTTTGTGGGTGTGTCCAGCTTGATTTGACGTGAAAACAGTCTGACTTGTGAGCACCCGGCATGTCCAGCCCAGTCTGGATCTGGCTTAGAGTCTGCAGACCTCAGTAGGTCTCTTGAGCATTTTGGCACAGCTTTCAAAAGTCTTATTGGGGCTCGGTTTGGCTTGTAGGGTCACTGGTTGTCAGTGGAGGCGTGGCTTTAGATGCTGGTGGTTAGAGCATGGAGCTTGCGTCAGCCTGTCTGGTTGTCGGCTGCACCCAGGCGAGGAGGAATTGTGTGTCTTTGGTCAAGTTTTGTAAGTGCAGCCTTCAGAGGAGGAGCCTGGAGCTTTGAGATCCAAGGGAAGTGAGCCATGTCAGACTAAGGAAGTGAAAAGGATGAACAAACCAAAAAGAAAAAAACTATGTGTCTGTATTTAAGTCATGCATTTAGTTCAGTTTCAGAGCTCCACAGAAGTCTCAGGGTGCTCCTCCCCCTTTTCATCCTTTCACTCTTAGTAATAATATTTTAATTTAGTTCAGCACCGCCTTGTAAATCACAAAAGTTCCCCATCTCATTTTTAAACACCGCCCTCTATCGCCAATGATATTATCCTTTGATTAAAACATGTCTCATGTTATTTAGCCTATTAAATACCTGTTTAGATAAGACACTCATACGTTAAAATGACCAATTTTAAGTTAACATTTTGGGTCTCGTGCATTTCTTTTGTTACTTAGTTCCTTCAGAATAGTTTTCTACCTTCCTGCTCATTATGAAATTATATCTCTGTCTTTATTTTCATTGTAATTGCTTCAAAGTTGATCCGTTATTTTGTATCATGTGGAGGGCTGCTGCTGTCTTGTATTTATTCTTCCTTTAGTAATCTAGCAATTACGGATCTAAGACATTTATCCCATCTAAATCATCAGTAACATTTTGGATTTATAGTTATGTTATGTCCTCATCAATAAATAAATTTTGCAAGATGTTTGAAGTTACTTTAATCGTCCCTCAACCATTTGAAGACTATTTTAATATTCTGATTTCTATTTTAGGTCCCTCATTTTACCGTTATTTAAGTCAATTTTTGGTTAATCCTATAATATTTTCTCCCACATCTACACGCTAATTTGCCATTTCTGTTATTCTTTAATCACCTGTTTCTCTCTTTCATTTAGATTGTCATTAATACTTTTATTCTCACTATTCATTCTACATTTTTCTCTGTTGATTATTTATCTCTATGACATTTATTACATTCTCTCATTGTTTAGTTATTTTATTCTTAATCATCTACTTTAGGGTTGTACATTTTCTAATTTTAGCAATCTGATATTATCCTCACCCTTTTTATATTTGTCCCAATCCTATGTTTTAGTCTAATTAATCTGTCTGCAGTAATTTATAAGTTCTTTGAGCTGTTATCAATTTTAAATTTATAGTCTGTGACTTATAACTACTTCTCCTTCTAGGATTGGCTATATTCTTTTAGACCTTATATCTAATTATTTAATCACTATTCTACCCTCTATTTGCTCTTAATTTTAACCCCCACTCTAAGTATGTAAACACTGTAACATATTCATAACAAAACAAACCACCAAGATGAACACTCTTCTTTTCAATCTTCACAACTCAGACACATTACCTCATTTTTGCAACATTACCCTTTTTCCTGTAAACACACATTTCTAGCATTAACCCATTCAGTAACTAAATCTCACACACCCTCATTTCCTCAGTCAGACGTAACCCACGCACATTCACACACATCCATTCACCTGCACACAAACTCTCACACAACCTTTCCCATGCAGCCTCACGCACGCACACACACATCCCATCCAATGACCCCCACAGCCACACACACTACACTTAACACCCGTTGTTTATCTTATTACCTGAGGGTCTCTGCACCCTTGGCTCGTCCGTCTACCTCTACCTGATGTTACCCCACACAGCTATAGCCTTCAGAACCTTATCAGTTAATCACACAGGATATAACAGTAGGCACCTGATTCTCCTTGGGACTTTTCTCAAAGACCTATAAAGGAATGAAAGGTTAAACCAGGTGTCCCCCTTTTCCTCCTGACCGGGCAGCATGCGTGGTTCTGATGATGTGATGAGGTCCAGTCGAGGAAGGTCCCTCCGTTGCCGTTGGTGACCTCCTGCCGGATCCAGAAGTCCTGGTCTCGGGTTCTGATGGTCCACTGCCGCACCTGAAAACCTGCCTGCCTTTCAGATGTTAACCCTTTAGTTCTACATCCTACTTCAAAACTATCCATCCATCCATTTTCTGTAGCCGCTTAATCCTCCACAGAGGGTCGCGGGGCAGCTGGTGCCTATCTCCAGCGGTCAAGGGGCGAGAGGCGGGGGACACCCTGGACGGGTCGCCAGTCCATCGCAGGGCTACACAGAGACGAACGAGACAAACAACCACACACCCACTCACACCTAAGGACAATTTACCAGCCCAATTAGCCTGACAGTCATGTCTTTGGACTGTGGGAGGAAACCGGAGTACCCGGAGGAAACCCACGCACGCACGGGGAGAACATGCAAACTCCACGCAGAGAGGCCGCAGAGCCGGGACGCGAACCCACGACCTCCTTGCTGCGAGGCAACAGTGCTAACCAACTGCGCCACCATGCAGCCCTACTTCAAAACTAGTTGTTGATTATTATTTTTAATTTTATGCTTTATCATCTACAGGAGGGCATTATTCAATTTGGATTAATTTAGCAATGTCTAAATATTAACCTGGGGAGGAAGGAACGTTACCTGTTTTCTTTTAAAGGACGTAAAGGCCAAGGTCTGATAATCTATTTTAAATATTAGTCTGTACACCCTGTCCGCAAATGTTCTACGATAATTTCCAAACACTAAGATAATAAATGAGGCGCCTCTTAATCTTCTGACTTACTGGGAGATTATGTTAGTTCAATGTGTTTTGTTTCAGAGACCTTCTAATCGGTGATGGCGCCTCCTTAAAATGAACGGTACTTCAGCTGTTCTTCAGTTTGTTTGTTTTTTGCACGCTTTCTGACCTCACTGATATCTTTTTACTCTGTCTCGTTAACTTTCTAGATCTTCCTGGTTCTGATTTGATTCAATGTCACCTTTTAGACTCGTATGGGTCCTAAAATATCCTTTAACTTTTACCATTCCTCCTCATAGACTACACGTTAATGTGTCGGACTCACTACCTATACAATCTTTTTAACATAAATATCTATAGTGTACATTAACTCTCATCGTAACCCTTAGGTTCCATCAGACAAAAACAGACACACAAAGACACTCACCTTCACACACAGACAACTACACAGTTACATTCACACACAGACACATAAACACAATTACATTCACGCACCCACACCTAAACTCAGACATTCATGCACAAACACAGTTATGATCTCCAGCACATCCAGTAATTTTATTTTAATGAAGTAATCCTGATTTATGAATTAAACAACCTCTTATTCTATTTTGTATTATCTTTTATTTTCAGTGCCTGTCAATATTACAGTAGT
>SSNR01000033.1:130859-145659 GCA_006937965.1 Callopanchax toddi | reverse complement strand
ACAATAAAAGCTTCATGACATATTACAATATTTACAACAATTAAAACATCAGAGCATCTTGTGTCAATGCTCAACACCCCCACTTGCTCTGAGGTTGTTCATTTCATTTTTACACATAATATGTTAAATCCTTTCAAAACATTACACACCGAACATGTAGTTATCAAACTTTTTCAGTTTACTCACGGTTGCTGTTTTGGTCATTATATCTGCAACCATTTCTTCAGTTGGACAATAAATCAGAGTTACTACTCCTTTCTTTACCTTTTCTCTCACAAAATGACATTTAATGTCCACATGTTTACATCTTTGTCTCTGCACAGGGTCCTTTGCTAAAGCTATGGTTCCCTGGTTGTCCTCATATATTACAGTTGGTGCATACTCGTAGTTGTCAAGGTGCTCCAGAAACTGCATCAAATACAAACATTCCTGAACAGTAGCTGCCAAAGACATGTACTCTGCCTCACATGTGGATAATGCTACCGTAGGCTGCTTTTTCGTTTTCCAGGATATGAGTGGTCCCTTCTCTGACAAGCTTACACAATAACCCGTCATACTTCGACGATCAGTAACATCAGATGCCCAATCTGCATCATTGTAGGCATGTAGTCCTAATTGTTCGCTGTCACACTTATGGTAACATAGTTCTTTTTCTTTTGTTCCTTTCAGATATCTTAGCACGTGTTTGACAGTACTCCACTGTTGCTCCGTTGGGTTTGAAAAGTACTGTGACAACTTGCTCACAACATAGCTCAGATCTGGTCTAGTACATGTAGACAAATAGATCAGACTTCCTACCGCTTCTCGGTATTTTCTGCCATTACTCATTCTTTCTAGGTTCTCATCATATTCTAACTTCTTCTCACATGGTGTAGTTCTAGCTTTGCACTCCTGCATATCAAACCTTTCCAATATTCTCTGAACATACTGGGTTTGTGACATTTTGACATGTTCCTCATTCTGTTCAAAATCAATGCCCAGGAAATGTCTTAATTTCCCTAAATCCTTCATTTCGAATTTAGCAGTCAACACTGTTTTTATATCTTTTAATGCTTTCTCATCAGAGGCTGCAATGATCAGATCATCTACCCACACCAGGATTATTATTTTATCATCTCTTCTCTGTCTGGTATAAACACAGTAGTCGACAGGGTTTTGAACGAAACCATTTTCAGCACAAGTGTTCATGTAGAACATTATTCCAGTTCCGTCCTGCCTGTTTTAGTCCATAAATGGATTTTTTCAGTTTACACACTAGTTTCTCATCTTTCTTCGACTGTGTTTCGAAACCTTCTGGCTGCTCCAAGTAAATTTCATGCTCTATGGGGGCATGCAGGTAGGCAGTCTTCACATCCATCTGGTGAAGCAACAGTTCCTCTTGTGCTGCTTTCTGCATTAGGGTTCTAACGCTAGTTAGATGCGCTGTTGGTGAGAACGTTTCATCGTAATCTACACCCTTTTTCTGACTGAATCCTCTAGCCACATATCTAGCCTTATATTTGTCTGTTCCGTCTACATTCTTTTTCATTGTGAACACCCATTTTCCCCCCACTGTCTTTTTGCCCTTTGGCAAGGTAGATAGGGTAAATGTTTCATTCTTTGTTAGTGATGCCATTTCTTCTTCCATGGCTCTTTTCCACTCTTTAGAGTTTGGTGAGTTCACCGCTTCCTCATAGGTCAAGGGTACTTCTGTAAATAGTCTATAACAATAGTCTATATTTTTCAATGCTTGATCCTCTGCTTCAGTTACATAGTCATCTAGATAACTTGGCTTTCTCCTTTCTCTCTGGGGATAACGACCTGTGGTCTGCCCTGAATCACCTTGGGTCTTTGTTTGCCCACTAGTGCCCTCTGCTGGGGTTTCAGAGTCTTCATCTTCCTCCTGTTTTTGTTTGGTTTGAACCTTTTTCAGAATTTTTTCTTTTCTTATTCTGTTAGGGAACTCTGACTCTTCATCTGTCATGTCAGGTTGAGTCTCTTCTGTCTCCCTGCTTACAAACTTCACTAGCCTGTGCTTCATTACTTTTCCCTTCTGTGGAAAGTAGATTAAATAGGCTGGACTGTTTTTATCATGGCCCACAAAAACTCCCTCTTCACTTCTTGAGTCTAGTTTACCTTTATCCTGTTTGTACACGTAACAGGTGGTCCCAAACTTGTGCATTTTAGATAAGTTTGGCCTTTTTCCACTCAACATTTCATATGGTGTTAATTTTAACCGGTTATTGTAGCACCTATTTCTGGTTATTGCCGCTGTTTGTACAGCATAAGCCCATAGGGTTTTGGGTAAATCACTTTCGATAAGCATGCATCTTGCCATGTCGAAAAGTGTTCGCCAACTTCTCTCGGCTGTGCCGTTTTGGTGAGGTGAATAAGGTGCTGAGGTTTCATGTTTTATGCCTCTTTCTCTCAGCAGTCTCCTATATTCTTCCCCTGTGAACTCTGTTCCGTTGTCTGACCGCATTCTTTTTATTTTCCCATATGGTGCTGTGTCAGCTATAAACCTCTTTGTTGCTTCCACTGTGTCACTTTTATGTTTTAGGAAATATACAAATATTGCACTTGAATAATCATCTGTGAACGACAATGCATATTTGAATCCTTCTTTAGTCTCAGGACTGATCGGCCCTGCTAGATCCGTGTGAACCAGCTCTAACACATTTTTAGCTTTTACATCAGCTTCTCTGTTTCTGGTTTGAACAAACTTTCCTTTTATACAGATCTCACATTCTCTTTCCATTTTATTATTTTTATCCTTAATGTCCATCCCATCCACTACCTCTTGCAGTTTTCTTACATCGTTAAAGTTACAATGGCCCATTATTTCATGCCATGTCTTTAAATCATAAGATGCGTTACATTGATCATCCGACTTTTTACTCACAGTCTGCAGGTAGTAAAGTCTGTCGTACACTTTGATGGGGAATCTCGTTCCGTCTGGATGTTTCAGCACGTCACCTCCTTGTTTGAAGATCACCACTGCTCCATTGGTGGTGGCTGCCTTTACTGAGAAGATATCTTGGGGATAGGAAGGAATAAACAGTGCATGTTTCAGTACCGCCTTTTGATGATGTCCTCGGCTGTCGATCAGCGTCACCACGGCGTCTCCTCTCCTTTCTGCCACTCCTTTGCATCGTGTCCCATCAGCTAGTTCGATGCAGTGGGTTTTGGGCTCGAAGTCGTCATCGAATTTGTTGAACAAATTGAGATCGGTGATTATATGCGACGTTGCGCCGGTGTCCACCATCAGACCTCTCACTTTGGTTGTGCCCGTCTCCCCGTTCGCCTCCTTCAGTCGGAAAGCAAAATGTTTTCCCTCGTCGTCATCAACTGCAGCTTTTTGTGCTCCATCCTCTCGGTTTTTCCTTCTGCACATCTCAGTCTGGTGCGTACTGGTTCTGCAGTGCTTGCACCACTTTTTACGGTTACACACTCTGGCTCGGTGTCCCCTCTGGCCGCATCTGTAGCAGATCAGGTCTCCATCTCCGGTGCTCCGCTCTTTTACACTCGCCTGTGCCGGTCTCGCTCTCGGCTGCCCTCGCGCCGTCATCACATTATCATCTCTGGCTGCTGCCGCACGTAACTTTTCAGTCTCCTCATAACTTCTCAACTTTACTTTGAAATCAGAGAAAGTTATATCTTCATCATCACTTTGGGTAACATGAATGATGAATGGCTTGAACGTTTCAGGTAGACCTTTTAATATCATGGCTATTAATAGTCCATCGCTTAGCGTCTCACCTGCGTTCCTTAATGCTGTAATGACGGATTCTGCTCTCAGTACGTAATCCGTGGCACTTTCACCGCTCTTCTGTTGTAGTGAAGTCAGCTCGGTGTACAGGCTTATTATTCGGGGTTTCCTCTTCCCGGCATAATGCTCTCTCAGGATTTCTAGAGCTTTCCGTCCATCATCAGCTGCGTCTCGCATAATCAGCGACAGGCTCTTATCATCGAGGAATTGCACCAATTCTGCATATGCCTCTGCGTTCTTAGTGTCATCATCGCCGTCTGCGTCCTCACCTTCTTTCAGCCCCAATATGACGTCTTTCAGACCTTGTAGCNTGTTAGCAGAGATGGTAGCAGCGCCAGGTAAACCCCCAGGTAGAACACAACGATGTCGAACAAGTAACAAGACGAGAGACAATAATCAAAGTTGATGGAGCGATGTTGGGACCTGTAACACAACGTAAGTTGGTATGTCGGCGGCTCCCACAACAAAACGCTCTCCTTTTATTGGGTAATTCAACAGGTCAAAGTTCATTTCATCATTCTCTGATTGGTCAGTGCGTTAACACAAATATTTCCTGTTTTCAACCTTTCACAATAAAAGCTTCATTACATATTACAATATTTACAACAATTAAAACATCAGAGCATCTTGTGTCAATGCTCAACACCCCCACTTGCTCTGAGGTTGTTCATTTCATTTTTACACATAATATGTTAAATCCTTTCAAAACATTACACACCGAACATGTAGTTATCAAACTTTTTCAGTTTACTCACAGTTGCTGTTTTAGTCATTATATCTGCAACCATTTCTTCAGTTGGACAATAAATCAGAGTTACTACTCCTTTCTTTATCTTTTCTCTCACAAAATGACATTTAATGTCCACATGTTTACATCTTTGTCTCTGCACAGGGTCCTTTGCTAAAGCTATGGTTCCCTGGTTGTCCTCATATATTACAGTTGGTGCATACTCGTAGTTGTCAAGGTGCTCCAGAAACTGCATCAAATACAAACATTCCTGAACAGTAGCTGCCAAAGACATGTACTCTGCCTCACATGTGGATAATGCTACCGTAGGCTGCTTTTTCGTTTTCCAGGATATGAGTGGTCCCTTCTCTGACAAGCTTACACAATAACCCGTCATACTTCGACGATCAGTAACATCAGATGCCCAATCTGCATCATTGTAGGCATGTAGTCCTAATTGTTCGCTGTCACACTTATGGTAACATAGTTCTTTTTCTTTTGTTCCTTTCAGATATCTTAGCACGTGTTTGACAGTACTCCACTGTTGCTCCGTTGGGTTTGAAAAGTACTGTGACAACTTGCTCACAACATAGCTCAGATCTGGTCTAGTACATGTAGACAAATAGATCAGACTTCCTACCGCTTCTCGGTATTTTCTGCCATTACTCATTCTTTCTAGGTTCTCATCATATTCTAACTTCTTCTCACATGGTGTAGTTCTAGCTTTGCACTCCTGCATATCAAACCTTTCCAATATTCTCTGAACATACTGGGTTTGTGACATTTTGACATGTTCCTCATTCTGTTCAAAATCAATGCCCAGGAAATGTCTTAATTTCCCTAAATCCTTCATTTCGAATTTAGCAGTCAACACTGTTTTTATATCTTTTAATGCTTTCTCATCAGAGGCTGCAATGATCAGATCATCTACCCACACCAGGATTATTATTTTATCATCTCTTCTCTGTCTGGTATAAACACAGTAGTCGACAGGGTTTTGAACGAAACCATTTTCACACAAGTGTTCATGTAGAACATTATTCCAGTTCCGTCCTGCCTGTTTTAGTCCATAAATGGATTTTTTCAGTTTACACACTAGTTTCTCATCTTTCTTCGACTGTGTTTCGAAACCTTCTGGCTGCTCCAAGTAAATTTCATGCTCTATGGGGGCATGCAGGTAGGCAGTCTTCACATCCATCTGGTGAAGCAACAGTTCCTCTTGTGCTGCTTTCTGCATTAGGGTTCTAACGCTAGTTAGATGCGCTGTTGGTGAGAACGTTTCATCGTAATCTACACCCTTTTTCTGACTGAATCCTCTAGCCACATATCTAGCCTTATATTTGTCTGTTCCGTCTACATTCTTTTTCATTGTGAACACCCATTTTCCCCCCACTGTCTTTTTGCCCTTTGGCAAGGTAGATAGGGTAAATGTTTCATTCTTTGTTAGTGATGCCATTTCTTCTTCCATGGCTCTTTTCCACTCTTTAGAGTTTGGTGAGTTCACCGCTTCCTCATAGGTCAAGGGTACTTCTGTAAATAGTCTATAACAATAGTCTATATTTTTCAATGCTTGATCCTCTGCTTCAGTTACATAGTCATCTAGATAACTTGGCTTTCTCCTTTCTCTCTGGGGATAACGACCTGTGGTCTGCCCTGAATCACCTTGGGTCTTTGTTTGCCCACTAGTGCCCTCTGCTGGGGTTTCAGAGTCTTCATCTTCCTCCTGTTTTTGTTTGGTTTGAACCTTCTTTTTCAGAATTTTTTCTTTTCTTATTCTGTTAGGGAACTCTGACTCTTCATCTGTCATGTCAGGTTGAGTCTCTTCTGTCTCCCTGCTTACAAACTTCACTAGCCTGTGCTTCATTACTTTTCCCTTCTGTGGAAAGTAGATTAAATAGGCTGGACTGTTTTTATCATGGCCCACAAAAACTCCCTCTTCACTTCTTGAGTCTAGTTTACCTTTATCCTGTTTGTACACGTAACAGGTGGTCCCAAACTTGTGCATTTTAGATAAGTTTGGCCTTTTTCCACTCAACATTTCATATGGTGTTAATTTTAACCGGCTATTGTAGCACCTATTTCTGGTTATTGCCGCTGTTTGTACAGCATAAGCCCATAGGGTTTTGGGTAAATCACTTTCGATAAGCATGCATCTTGCCATGTCGAAAAGTGTTCGCCAACTTCTCTCGGCTGTGCCGTTTTGGTGAGGTGAATAAGGTGCTGAGGTTTCTTGTTTTATGCCTCTTTCTCTCAGCAGTCTCCTATATTCTTCCCCTGTGAACTCTGTTCCGTTGTCTGACCGCATTCTTTTTATTTTCCCATATGGTGCTGTGTCAGCTATAAACCTCTTTGTTGCTTCCACTGTGTCACTTTTATGTTTTAGGAAATATACAAATATTGCACTTGAATAATCATCTGTGAACGACAATGCATATTTGAATCCTTCTTTAGTCTCAGGACTGATCGGCCCTGCTAGATCCGTGTGAACCAGCTCTAACACATTTTTAGCTTTTACATCAGCTTCTCTGTTTCTGGTTTGAACAAACTTTCCTTTTATACAGATCTCACATTCTCTTTCCATTTTATTATTTTTATCCTTAATGTCCATCCCATCCACTACCTCTTGCAGTTTTCTTACATCGTTAAAGTTACAATGGCCCATTATTTCATGCCATGTCTTTAAATCATAAGATGCGTTACATTGATCATCCGACTTTTTACTCACAGTCTGCAGGTAGTAAAGTCTGTCGTACACTTTGATGGGGAATCTCGTTCCGTCTGGATGTTTCAGCACGTCACCTCCTTGTTTGAAGATCACCACTGCTCCATTGGTGGTGGCTGCCTTTACTGAGAAGATATCTTGGGGATAGGAAGGAATAAACAGTGCATGTTTCAGTACCGCCTTTTGATGATGTCCTCGGCTGTCGATCAGCGTCACCACGGCGTCTCCTCTCCTTTCTGCCACTCCTTTGCATCGTGTCCCATCAGCTAGTTCGATGCAGTGGGTTTTGGGCTCGAAGTCGTCATCGAATTTGTTGAACAAATTGAGATCGGTGATTATATGCGACGTTGCGCCGGTGTCCACCATCAGACCTCTCACTTTGGTTGTGCCCGTCTCCCCGTTCGCCTCCTTCAGTCGGAAAGCAAAATGTTTTCCCTCGTCGTCATCAACTGCAGCTTTTTGTGCTCCATCCTCTCGGTTTTTCCTTCTGCACATCTCAGTCTGGTGCGTACTGGTTCTGCAGTGCTTGCACCACTTTTTACGGTTACACACTCTGGCTCGGTGTCCCCTCTGGCCGCATCTGTAGCAGATCAGGTCTCCATCTCCGGTGCTCCGCTCTTTTACACTCGCCTGTGCCGGTCTCGCTCTCGGCTGCCCTCGCGCCGTCATCACATTATCATCTCTGGCTGCTGCCGCACGTAACTTTTCAGTCTCCTCATAACTTCTCAACTTTACTTTGAAATCAGAGAAAGTTATATCTTCATCATCACTTTGGGTAACATGAATGATGAATGGCTTGAACGTTTCAGGTAGACCTTTTAATATCATGGCTATTAATAGTCCATCGCTTAGCGTCTCACCTGCGTTCCTTAATGCTGTAATGACGGATTCTGCTCTCAGTACGTAATCCGTGGCACTTTCACCGCTCTTCTGTTGTAGTGAAGTCAGCTCGGTGTACAGGCTTATTATTCGGGGTTTCCTCTTCCCGGCATAATGCTCTCTCAGGATTTCTAGAGCTTTCCGTCCATCATCAGCTGCGTCTCGCATAATCAGCGACAGGCTCTTATCATCGAGGAATTGCACCAATTCTGCATATGCCTCTGCGTTCTTAGTGTCATCATCGCCGTCTGCGTCCTCACCTTCTTTCAGCCCCAATATGACGTCTTTCAGACCTTGTAGCCGAAGGTGGCTGAGAAACTTAGTTTCCCACAGTTCATATNGTATAAGAGACAGCAACAAAACGCTCTCCTTTTATTGGGTAATTCAACAGGTCAAAGTTCATTTCATCATTCTCTGATTGGTCAGTGCGTTAACACGAATATTTCCTGTTTTCAACCTTTCACAATAAAAGCTTCATGACATATTACAATATTTACAACAATTAAAACATCAGAGCATCTTGTGTCAATGCTCAACAATAAGAACCCTATTCTGTTTGATAGTTCTGTGATTTTATCTGAACTTGACTAAAGTGTTTGCATCCTGCTATATTTGCACAGTTTCTTATGCACATCCCTCATAACAGTAACCGTATTCAGTTTGATAGTTCTGTGACTTTATCTGGTAATGACTTTTGATGATTGTACATTGCTTTACTAGTATCTGTGCTAGTATTATTACATATTTTTTGTGCCATGACTTTTTTGCTTGTAGTTTTCTATTATACATATTATATTTTTGTTCTTGTGTGAACTTGTTTTCTCTTGACTCGCCTGTAACTAGCTGCTGGTGCACCTGAATTTCCTCACTGAGGGACAATAAAGGGCTTTTCTCTTCTATTCTAAATATATTTTTTATTTTATTTATTTTTTTAAATAGTATTTTATTTTATCTTAATTTTAATCTGTCTTATTATTTTAATTTGTTTTAAATAGTCTTTAATTTTATCTAGATGCTTTTGGTTCTTTTGGTTTTTAATCATGTTTTATACTGATGTTTTTTGTGAAGCACTTTGTGATATATTTCTGTAAAAGTTGCTATAGAAATAAACTTCACTTACTAAACTATATCTGAATATATATATATATGTATAAGTATATAATGTATTTTAGAATATATATATACATATATAAGTATATAATGTATTTTAGAATATATATATATATACTAAAATATATATATATATGGTAAAATATGTATATGACACATGAAATGTACTGTAAAAGTATTAAAATGGCTGAGTAGTACTTTCTGCTGCTGTGTCATAGGATTGTGCGTTTTTCATGAACAGAATATTCTATTACTACAAAGCCAACAATTAATATGAAATAGTCCGAAGTATCTGTCCTGAATTATAGCTAAATATTTCGCGTTTGCAAACAAAAAGACTGCGTGAAAATCAGTTTAGTATTTATCGAGTTATGATTTAATAAACGCGCTGAAATTTCATTGCTCTGCCAAACAGTTTACACTGTGGAGCTGAGGCGACCGGTCCAAGATGGCGGCCCCACCGCTCACTAGCGCCAATATGCAGTAGCGGTCAAAAGAATGACGTCACTCTCCTGCGCCGTTTGGAATTGCCAATTAAAATTGAGTTTTGTTACACTTTGCGGGGCGGCCATGAAAACGAAATTGCAATGTCCTTTTTTAATGTCTTTTTCATTAAGTCACAGAAAAAGCAGTGTTGAATTAGAAAATGAAAAGCAGTTTGAAGGATTGATTATTCATTTTATTTATGAGTCAAAATTGCCAGTAGTATTGTGAAAATGAAATAGCATTTCTGTTAAAGTGCCCATGACATCGGTTTCCGTGTTTTCTGACTTATCTATCATGTTGCAACGTTGAGTTCTCACCTTAAACATGCCAGAAAGAGCAAAAAACGGCGTCCATCTGTCTCCTAGTCCAGCCAGTGAGAAGCTCTTCCAGATTTCAGACCCAGGTTTCAAACAGTTTTTTTCACTCCAGCCCGCTATGAGGTCATAGTGATCCGGACTTGCTTATATGGTAAATTCTCCTCCCACATGCACGTTCACGACAACTGGAGCGAGGCAGTGCCGCCACCATTGCCCATAGACCGTGTAGTGTTTAGTTTCAGTTTTGTTTCTCTTTCACGCGACGACACTGCCCCCTACTGGGCACTGCCCCCTGTTGCAGCAGAAGTGCCAGGCTGCCAAATAAGGAGAAACCCAGCAGAACCGGAAGGCGGCGCTTTCTTTTGATCTCTGAGTTGCTCGTTAGGAAATAATTACAGCGTATTTTGAGTTATAATGGTGCAACGCTGATCTAGAGGCATCAAAGATTACACCTGTTTAATATAAAGTGATTTAAATATGGAGTCACAGGCACTTTAATCCTTTTTAATTTATAAATTTAACATTTAAAAATGATTTTTGTAACACTTTTGCTGAAATGACATTTTAAAATTACATCTTAAATGCAATTTGCTTTATAATTTTCATTAAGTCACAGAAAAGCAATGTTGAATTAGAAAATGAAAAAGCAGTTTGGAGGATTAATTATTCATTTTATTTATGAGTCAAAATTGCCAGTAGTATTGTGAAAATTAAATAGCATTTCTGTTAATCCATTTTAATTTTCTAATTTAACATTTAAAAATGATTTTTGTTACACTTTTGCTGAAATTATTTTTTTTAATTACATCTTAAATGTAATTTGCTTGATAATTTTCATTAAGTCACAGAAAAAGCAGTGTTGAATCAGAAAATGAAAAGCAGTTTGGAGGATTAATGATTAATTTTATTTATGAGTCAAAATTGACAGTAGTATTGTGAAAATGAAATAGCATTTCTGTTAATCCATTTTAATTTGAATTATGTTACACATTCGCTTCCATACTCCTGCAGGTCAAAGCAGGCCATTCTACCTCAGAGTAACTCACAGTGGTGAGTCAGACATTTACGGTTTGTAATGAACCTCAGAGCAGCATGATACACAGTGTCAAGAGATCGAAAACATTTAGCAGAAGCACTCGTATATAAAATATCTCCAGCACAGGTAATCTTTGCATTAAAAGAAAAACACAACGTATTTTGAAAATAAAAATGCAGTTTTAGTTTAGTTTCTTTACAATATTTTCTACATGAGGTTTGAAGGTGAGTGAATCATCAACCAAGAAACCCAGATATATGTGAACCATATATGTGTGTATTGTCTTATGTTAGTGAGTGTTTACTGCCCCCAAGTGTGAACAGATTGTCATCACTATACCACAGTTTTAAAAAATCTACCAGGATAAAATTATTTCATTTAATTAATTAACTTCTAATGTCTGGTGCCCTCAGGAGTCATTGTATTGAAATCAATTTTCTAACAAAAGTGAGAACTAAAACTAATCAGTGACATAAATGGCTTCAGTGTTTGGAAAAAAATCAACAGAGGAAGTGACAAAAATGAATCTTTTAAAACAGATTTTAAAGTGCTGAGGCATTAGAGACAAACACTGTTTCATGTTATCACTAAAATGATAACCAAGAGATCAAAAAACGTTTGCCAAACAGTTTTTATTGTGAAAATTATTGAAGTGATTGTGCCCCGCTAAAAAAGCAGCATTCATTCATTACATTCATATAAAAACCATGTTCTTTGTTTATTGTCTGTTTGAGTCCACTTTTTAAAAATAAAATATTTAAATATTTAATTACAAAATCATAGCTTTTTTTCTTTTGTTGAAAAGTGAAGCCCTAAAATTCCATTTCCCTTCACTGCCAGGTTTTATTTAGTTGGAACCAGAGTTTGCACTCTTATGTTGGATTGAAAGTCTCACCTACTGACCTGAATGCTATATAAACATACGGTGATTACAACTAAATGTATAAGAGAAAATTATTTTTGAATTTAAAAGATTCAAAGAAATGTGTAACTGAGTCAGAGAGTAGAAAAAATTGTTTTTTAAACGTAAAGCTGAAGAATTTTGTGTTTCTATCAAGTCATTTATAAAATATACAGAATCTAAAGTCATCTTCATCATAATACAAACATAAAGGTGTACTGGAAATAAGTGAGCTGTAAAAGAAAGCAAGATTTGGTAGAAAAATAACATATATGTATGTAAAATGATTACATCATAATGGTCATTTTCTGAGATAACTTAGCTGTTGTCTGTTTCAGGTGCCTTCCACCATTTGATGCCTTTAGCAACCAGTGCTCCTCCCAACATCAACATAGGTCGTACAGATAGAGCTGCAGCTTCTTTTAACGTTACTGCACCTGCTGCTGCAGGGACAGCCATCCCTACTGTAACAGCTGTTGCTACCATCAGAATATTCCCTGCAGGGTTCAGATAGCCTCCAGCGATGCGCCACCACGCCTTTCTTTGGGCCTCTTTGTAAATGCTGCTGGTGTAATGGCCACCATTTGATTGCACTGCTGTGTCTATTTTGTCCAACAAATCAGCCACCTGAGTGCGATTTTCTTTGCATATGTTGTCAAATGCAACATACCCAGCTTTACAATCAGCAGTGAGCTGCTTCAGATCAGCACTTTTGTCCAGGAAGTCTTCAATGTTTTCCCTGAGCTCATCTTCTCTGGTGAAAACAACTATAGTATACTTGGAGGCTTCCTCACCAAAGTTCTCTGTTATCCACTTAACAGCCTTCTTCTCCTCCTCTGTGAAGCGTGCAGCCAGACTGATGACCAGCAGGAAGATATGTGGTCCAGGAACAGACAACACGATGCACTTTCCTATTTCCTGTTTCAGCTCGTCCTCCTTAATCGACGTGTCGAAGATCCCAGGAGTGTCGATGACACGCACAGTCCGTTCAGCAAAATGTTCAGTTTCTTTTGTGCATATCTTTGTCACAGAAGCTGGAGACATGGCTGAAGGGAAAGCTGTCCTTCCCAGGATGGTGTTCCCTGTTGCACTCTTACCCGATCCAGTTTTCCCCAGCAGCACAATCCTCAGATCTTTTACGATCGGAGAGCTGGAATCTGTGGACGAAGACAAACACATGTTCTATTTAAAGTCTTGGGTTATAAATTAATCCAGCTAAACTCTACAGAAACATGCATCTCTATAAGAAACAAACACAAACCTTTACCTGAGGTTTTTTTCATTGTTTTATTCAATGAAGAGAAAGAAAAGTGGAAAAGCAGATTAAAACTGGCTTTAATCCAAAAGAGTTGGACTGCAGTCAGAACTAAACTTCTTCTCTTTAAACACAGGACCTGTCTTTTATTTCACTCAAGTTGACCCTCCCACTGCCCTTTCTCTCTTTACTGTTTCCAACAAAGACCTCAGCAGTTTCATGGAAAACGAAACGGAGAGCAGCTGATTGTTGGTTCAAAACAATACATTAATGTGGCCTTTACTTTGGTTTTGTTACACATATCTGAATGGGATTTAGCATCATAACTTATTTTAATGCACATAAAGTAAAATCTAAAGTAAGTCTTCTAAATTTAAACAAATTCAACTAATGAATAATGAAGGTTAAATCACTTAATTTAGGAAAGCAAAATAAAAGGCAGTTGATGAAGCTCTTTACAAGCATAAATGCAGAAAACAATACCGGTATTACCACAAAACATAAATTGTGCAATAACGTATACACTAAATACCTTGGAATCGACTCGATTATGTATGTGTTTTACAATTACAGTTACATTCAGTTTGTATATATTGAGAAATAAACACCTAAAACACAGAAATGCATTAACAAACTTATGCACAATAATAAATATGTGTTGCACAAAAATCTGTTGAAACAAACATGTTTTGTTTAAAGGTTCTGGTTTGAAGTGAGCACTCCACAGAAATATTTGCATGTAAAGATTTCTCCTCCTACCATCAATTTGCTTGAATGAAAATTATACCAAATTTATTCCATGCAAATTAAAACCACACATGCGTCCGACTGTGCAGTTTCATGGAAAACTAACCTCAGAGCAGCTGATTACTTTAAGACTCTTAATACAGTAATCTAAGTTTTGTTGAAAAGTGACACCTCACTAGTTCTGCTTTGTGCATAAACAGAAATCCAAAATATGTGCTATCCAAAAAATGCTAGCAAAAAAAAGAACACCCTATATCGAGAATTCATTAAAAAGAGAACCATAGAAGCAGAAAGGAAATATAAAACTTACAAAAACAAACTAACATAATGAGAAGCTGTAAAAGAGATTACTTTATAAAAAAAAAAGTTAGGGCAAAACAAAAATAATACAAAAGAGATATGGAATATATTAAATAAGATCATTTAAAAAAAAACAAAAAATATGGATTATCTGGGGTATTTTATAGAGGGTACAGAAAGTATCAGTGACATGAAGGAAGTAGTAAATGGTTTTAATGAATTTTTTGTAAATATAGGGCCCAAGCTGGCAGAGGAAATAAAGGTTGAGGGAATAGAAAGGAGTACTGGGGATAATATTGAGAGAAATACGAGTTCAATGTTTTTAAGAGCAGTGGAAGAAAAAGAGATTTATGAAATTGTTAGAGGATTCAAGAATAAAACCAGTACAGATTGGAATGATATTGATATGATAACAGTGAAGAAAGTTATTGATGGCATTGTAAAACCATTAAACAGCATTTTTAATTTGTCTTTTCAAAATGGGGTGTTTCCACAAAAGATGAAGGTAGCGAAAGTCATCCCCATTTATAAAACAGGAGAAAAACATACATTTACAAATTATAGACCAGTGG
>SSNR01000033.1:85103-123316 GCA_006937965.1 Callopanchax toddi | reverse complement strand
TCGGCGGTGGCGGCTCGGGCGCTCCCCGGTAGGGCCCGGGCAGTGGCGGGGGTTGCCACCCTCCATTCCCAGGTGCCCTTGGTTGGTGTGTTGCTGCTGACCTGGTTCTACAGCTGACGAGGCAGAGGGCCCACTAGATGGCGTGTTTCTCATTACTGGAGCCATCTGAGCTCAACATAGTGTTTACTGTGGTTTTGATGTGTATGTGTGGGTGTATGTGTGCCTGGGAATGGGTTGTGGACTGGGAGGGGAGAGTGTCATAATTGTTCTATGTGTGGGAAAGGGAGGGAATGTGGGTTGTACGGGTCATTTTAATCTGTCAAGCACTTTGTGTTGCTCGCTGGGGCATGAAAGGTGCTATAGAAATAAAGTTTGATTTGATTTGATTTGAACAGTGAAGAAAGTTATTGATGGCATTGTAAAACCATTAAACAGCATTTTAATTTGTCTTTTCAAAATGGGGTGTTTCCACAAAAGATGAAGGTAGCGAAAGTCATCCCCATTTATAAAACAGGAGAAAAACATACATTTACAAATTATAGACCAGTGGCAATACTTTCACAATTTTCCAAGATATTAGAAAAACTTTTTATTAAAAGATTTGATAGTTTTGTGGAAAAACATGACTTGCTGACAAATAGTCAATATGGGTTTAGAAATAATAGATCGACAGCTTTGGCATTAATCGATTTAATGGAAGAAATAACAGGCTGTATTGACAGTAGGAAGTATGCACTTGGAGTGTTTTTAGACTTAAAAAAAGCATTTGACACGGTCAATCACGAAATTCTAATAAGAAAATTGGAAAAGTATGGGTTTAGAGGAGTGGTATCAGATTGGATAAAAAGTTATGTAGAAAATAGGAAACAATTCGTACAAATAAATGAGTATAAATCAAATTTCAGGGAGATTGCATGTGGAGTACCTCAAGGTTCAGTACTAGGTCCAAAAATGTTTATCATGTACATAAATTACATTTGTAAGGTATCGAAGACACTAAAATTTGTATTATTTGCAGATGACACAAATATTTTTTGTTCAGGTGGGGAATTGTCACAGGTGGTGGAGATGATCACAAAGGAAATTAATATAGTAAAAAAGTGGTTTGATATAAACAAGTTATCATTAAATCTTGATAAAACTAAATTTATGGTATTTGGAAACCAAAAGGACAATGTCAACATTGAAATATGTCTTGACAATGTATCTTTAGAGAGAGTGAATCAATTCAAATTTCTGGGAGTGATCATTGACCATAAAGTCTGTTGGAAACCTCACATAGCTTATGTTAGGGGGAAGTTAGCGAGGAGTATTGCTGTTCTGAGGCAAGCAAAGCATATTCTGGACCAGAAAGCACTGTATACAATATACTATTCATTAATATTACCATATATGAGTTATTGTGTAGAGGTATGGGGAAACACAAACAAAAGTAATACAAATATAATAAGTACAATGCAGAAAAAGGCCATTAGAGTAATAAATAATGCAGGATTCAGAGATCATACAAATATACTTTTTATTAATACACAAGCTATGAAATTTCAAGACTTGGTTAAATTTAAAACAGCACAGATAATAAATAAAGCAAGAAATAAAATACTTCCAAATGAGATTTGTAAACTGTTTATGGAGAGGGAAGGGGAATATGACTTAAGAGGAACCTGGAATTTAAAAATACAGAGGGCTAAAACAACTCTAAGAAGTATGTTTATTTCAATAGCAGGAGTAAAAGTATGGAATAGTCTAGCAACAGAAATAAAACAAAGTAATAATATAAACCATTTTAAAACTAAATATAAAAAGCAAATTTTGGAAATATATATGAGAGAAGAAAATAGGGTGAATCTAGGATGGTAAAGGAAGTGTTGTTTTGGTTTGTTTAATTATTTGTAAATCTGATAAACTAGATATCCTCTAGAAGGATATAGTAATGTATATGTATACATATATATATATATTATTTTTTTTGGTCATTGTAGTTGTTTCTGATGTTTGTTTTCTTGTTTGAGATGCTGAAGCGTATTGTTAGTTGATTCAAGACGGGAATGAATAAGAAGTAAGATAAAAGGGGGTAGGGCAAAATAAGTGAAAACTTCTGCCTACTTCTTTTCAAACACAAAAGGAATGATGAAATGTATTGGAGATGTACGCACAAGTTTGAAAAAAATAAATCACTAAATCACTAAATATTTTCACATATCTTCTTTCTTTGAAGGATAATCTTTAAAGTTTAAATCAACATATGACTATGCCGTTCATAATGGTATACAAGCTGCACAATAAGCCTTTTTTAAAATAGGATGAATAACTGCACCGCACGGCGCTCCAGCTCATACCCCGGGGGGGGGGGGGTCTCGACGCCAGGAGAGCTTTTTAACTTTCATATTGAACTTTTTATTGTTATAGTGCGTTTTGTAGGTTTTATCCTGCAGCTGCAGTCCACAAACGCACACTACAAGAGCATCACAGCAGGTGCTGCTCCTATCCAACTGTTGCCCCCCCCCCCCATCCATCCTTCATTTGTGAACAAGACCCTGACTCCTCCACTGTAGGTACAGAATGACCACTCCCCTAGGGGGTGGCAATCTATCCTTTTCAGGTTTGGTTGAAAACCATAGCTTCAGCTTTGAAGGTGCACAGCTGTGCAAGAACAACGTGTTTAAAGAACATGGCAGAGGAGTCTTCTGAGTCTACCTTGCTAAGAAAAATGTCAGAGTGAAAGACCTAGAAGTATCTAAACTAGCCTAGTAAACTAGACTGTCAGTTTTGCCCTGCATATAGTCTGGCTTGCCAGCTATATCTAAACTGCAACTTCAATAAAAGCAGTTCGATTTTTTTAAAACCGCTAATGAAAAATGCTTCAGCTAAACCCTTTATTAGGTTCGTTAGCATATAGAAAACACTGGAATGCAGAGGTTTGTTGAACTCTCACAACTCTTATTGAGCATTGTAGCACTTTATCATTTAAATTAGAAAGAAATAATGTCCACAGACTCACTAAAGTTTACCTTGCTGATGTTCCTCATCACTAACAAAAACTTCTCTGGAAATATTTTGTTGTTTTGAATCCTATTCACCACACAGACATATGATATGAAAACTATGTGCCAAATTTAGTGAAGTGAAAAGTTTCAAAACAATTTGTTCGTTACAGGAGAACTACTTCATTTACAGTTACAAATAAGTTGCTTTAGCAACAGAATGACCCCCCTCTACTGTCCCACGAGAGGTCAAAACCCTCTTTACACCCCTGAGAGCGGTATGTTCACCAGGACCTTTGTGGAAAACATTTTTGCCATTTTATGTCATGTGAGAACGTTTTTTATAGCATCAAGAATCACTGGGTTTTTGTTTGTTTATCAAGGGTTTGTTTTCTAATGTTGTGACATAAAATTAAGGAAGCTGAGCTCACCTATAAAACATAGCAGGGGTAGAGACACGTATGTCTGGAAGATGGCTCAGAACACAGAGTTCACAGAGAGCAGGCCTTCAACTAACCACTTCATACTCACCATAGCAACCACAGATTGGAATGCCAGGCCAGAAAAGAATGTCACAGTAAACTTTATCCAAACAAAATAAGCAGGTTAATTTATTCATCTATGAGGCTCCATTCAGCTGGCTCTCAAGGCCTTGGAGCCCCCAGTAAATCAGCAGAGGAGGGACACTGATAAGGTGGGTGCTGCAAACCATGATATGAGCAGGCAGAACAGAAAGAGGTCAGATTTCTGAGGACCTTGGAGGAAAGCAGAAGTCTTCTTTTGGCAACCGGATGCAAGTATACACTTTTCTTGTCTAAAAACCTTAATAAACAGTCTAATTCTTAGAAATGTGTCCTGATCCTTTCTCTTTCACATCAGAGCGCTCGTTTCACTAATGAAAGAAAAAACGGTGTTTCAAATTTAAATATTTTTAATGAGCATTGTCAAAGGAAATCTCAGAATGAAACACATCATTAGAGTTTCCTTCCTAAATTATTTGTAGCCACCAGAAGATGAAACACCAACATCACAAGATTCACAATAAAAATGTATAAAGTCTTTATAAAGAATCAGGTTATAAATACAGAGGTTTGAATGTACACAAAGAAATGCCTTCATGATTTCATCATCATCGTCTGAGCAGCCAACATCTGTTCTATCTGGATTCTCTGATACCTGCAGCAACCTTAAATCATCAGTAATGAACATTATGCTGCTTCCCTAGTCAAGACAGTACAAACGGAGTTCAGATCATCAAACCTGTGTCCACGCTCTTTGTATCCTGCTTGTGTAAAAATAAAGTATTGAGAAGTTTTAATGGATAGATATTATGATGAAAAGTCTAAATAGGTAAATATTTCAGAAAAAACATCTACGTTTTTAATTGTTGTTTTTTATTGATGAAGTGTTTACATTAAAATTACCTTTTTTTAAAGCACAATCTTTTTAAGCTTACATTATTACCTTACATTTTATTATAACAGTTGCCCCAAATGAACAAATACATGCAAAAAAGAAAATGTTATTATTGTTTTGTTTTAGAAGTTAAAGAGGCTTATAAGGCATGATAAACACACGACATATCTCAAGGTAAGAAATATATTTCATGGGTTAAAGCTTGACACAACTCAACTGTTGTTTAAGGTCTGATCAAACCAATAGCTTTACTCATCAGTGCACCTCCAAGCGTCATCAATGGTTGCACATATGCAGCTGCAGCACCAGCCTCAGGGGCAACTGCAGCTGCTACACCTATTGCTCCAGCTGCACCAGCTGCTGTCCAAATCAAAGGTTTTGTTGCAGAGTTCAGTTTGCCTCTAACACTACGCCACCACAGTTTGTTCTGAGCCTCTTTGTAAATGCTGCTGGTGTAATGGCCTCCATTTAATTGCACTGTCCTGTCTATTTTGTGAAACAGATCAGTTACCTGAGAAGTTTTGTCTTTAGTTTTGTTTTCAAACACAACATACCCAGCTTTACAATCAGCAGTGAGCTGCTTCAGATCAACACTTTTGTGCAAATGTTTCTCAATGCTTGCATCGAGCTCATTTCCCCTGGTGAAAACAACTATAGTATACTTAGAGGCTTCTTCACCAAAGTTCTCTGTTATCCACTCAACAGCCTTCTTCTCCTCCTCTGTGAAGCGTGCAGCCAGACTGATGACCAGCAGGAAGATATGTGGTCCAGGAAGAGACAACATGATGCAGTTCTCAATTTCCTGTTTCAGCTCGTCCTGCTTAATCGACGTGTCGAAGATCCCAGGAGTATCAATGACACTCACAGTCCGTTCAGCGACTGATTCAGTTTCTTTTGTGCATATCTTTGTCACAGACTCTGGAGACGTCTCTGCATGGAAAGCTGTCCTTCCCAGGATGGTGTTCCCTGTTGCACTTTTCCCCGATCCAGTTTTCCCCAGCAGCACAATCCTCAGATCTTTTACAATCGGAGAGCTGGAATCTGTGGACAAAGACAAACACATGTTCTATTTAAAGTTCTGGGTTTTAAGTATCCAGCTAAACTCTACAGAAACATGCATATCTACAAGAAACAAATTCAAACCTTTACCTGAGGTTTTTTCCATCGTTTTATTCAGTGGGGAGAAAGAAAAGTGGAAAAGCAGATTAAAGCTGGCTTTAATCCAAAAGAGTTTGACTGCAGTCCGAACTAAACTTCTTCTCTTTAAACACAGAACTTGTCTTCCCACTGCCCCTCCTCTCTTTACTGCAGTCTCTCACTGCTGTTTTCTACAATGACCTCAGCATCAGTTTCATGGAAAATGAAACTTAGAGCAGCTGATAGCCTGTTAAAAATATACAATATAATAATGTGGCCTCAGTTTCAGTACATATTTTTTAAATGGGATTTAGCATCATAATGACCTGAAATGCAGATAAACTAAAATCTAAAGTGAGTTTTCTAAATGTCCACAAATGTCCACAAATGAATAATGAAGCCCAAATCACTTTATACAAGAGATCATGGATGTAATTTGTAACTTTACAAAATTTATTTTGCAAAAATAAATAAATCTAGTTGCATGGTAATGCTCACCAGCTGTAAAGAATCGTGTGTCACTGTGTAAAAATCTACCAGTAAGTGAGATCAGATGTTTTCACAGATGCTTCAAACTAAGAAACAAAAAACCCAGTAAATGATGTTTGGATCTCTGTCGCCCTCTACTGGTGACATTGATATATCCTGTGATGGTTTCCAGTCATAATCAGGAGGTTCTTTAATCGAAAACATTTCATCAACACAACTAAAACAAACTTCTGTCTACACAAGTGGTTAGTGGAATTAAAAAGTATCTAATCTTAGAAACAATGTCCACCAGATGCATGTTAGGGCAGCTTCACAGTACGTCCTCCATCTTTTGTCTTAATCTGTCCATTCCAGCTCCATGAGATGAGAATGTGTTAGCAGTCAAACGTGTTCCTGACAAAGTGCCTCAGTGTCCTTGTGCTGTCATGAAATGGCATGTTGTTTTTTGTATAACTAACTGTGTTGTGTATGTGTGCGTATTAATTATGCAGTATTACTCTGCTGCCCTCCCACTCCACCCTGTAGGAGATGTAGTGAGACAAGCTGGCCAGTCACAACAGAAGAGACACCAGTCCTCTCATCATGTGGCTGCAGTGCATCTAAAAACACACACGGACTCATCGAGGCATCGACGAACATCTGAGGGAGAGGTAAGTTCACCCAGCAGAGTCAGACTAAAACGTTGATGGATGTTGTCTGAAGATGATTTTCTCCTTATAGTAGATGTTGAAGAAGTGCTGAGGAGAAGAAGGAGACTCATCTGACTGATCAAGGATCCACTGTGTGAAGACCACAGACTGAAGGTTTCAGCAGCGATGGCATCAACAAGTCTCCAGCTGATGGGCCTGGTGCTGACTCTGTTGGGTTGGGCGTGTGGAGTTCTGGTGTGCGCTGCTCCTCTGTGGCGTGTGTCCGCCTTCGTAGGTGGAGAGCTGGTGATTGCCCAGGTGTTGTGGGAGGGACTTTGGATGAACTGTCTGTCCCAAACCACAGGTCACATCCAGTGTAAGACCTATGACTCCACCTTGGCTCTGCCCAAGTCTGCCCAAGCGGCTCGAGGCCTCACTGTTCTGTCCCTGCTCCTCTGTCTTCTGGCCCTCATACTTGGCGTGCTAGGGGCCAAATGTACCCACTGCATGGGCGACGGCAACCAGACCTCCAAGGCTCGTTTGTCCCGGATTGCAGGAGGACTCTTCATCGTGGCCGGCCTTGTCTACTTGATGCCAATCTGTTGGACTGCCTACGCCATAATCAGAGACTTCTACGATCCAAACGTTGCAGCGCCTTTGAAGAGAGAACTGGGGCCGGCGTTGTACCTGGGCTGGGGGGCCAGCCTGCTGCTCCTGGTGGGGGGAGCCCTGATGCACGTCGGCTCCACTGCACCAGGAGGAAGAGCGCTGCCTGTTTTTAGACCAGCATCAACAAAGGCCAGCTCAAACATAGAGGCCGCAGCAGAGGCGAAGCAACCGGAAAAATCCTTTGTATGACATCATTTGTTTGGACATACCAGCTGTCAGAGAAACATGGAAACAGTGTTTATTGAAGTATTTAGAGGTTTTATGCTAAATTTGTGATTCTTGGAATTTGTGTTTGGATTTCATTATCTCTATATTTAGTGCTTGATGCGTGCACTGATTTTAAATAGTACTAATATTGTTCCTAACTCAGAAAGTTATAAATGTTTTGTGTCTCCATTTATAGAAGGGTTTTAACTTTACAGGCTTTGTGTCGCAGTAGGAGTTGAAATGAACTGTAGGAGGAATTTAGATGTTTTGATGCTCACTAATGAAGTGATTTACATTTCTCAGATTCCACTCTGCCTCTGCTTGTGATTGAATGTGTGTGTGTGTGCGCGCGCTTGTGTGTGTGTGTGTGTGGGTGGTCTGTGTACAGAAGGCCAGTGTGCATCGTGCGCCTGTGTGCTGCTGTTTTCACTAACAGCATGCGTAGGCGTTTGGAACAGGGATTGTTTACTTACTTTTTACACATTTTTTCTAATATCTGTATTTATTCTAATATAAAACGTTATTTATTTTGGTCATTTCATTTATTTGATACACTGTCATAGATTTGAAGAAGATTGGTAACATTTGCTATGTCTGATATAATAAATTTAAAAAATTTAATTGTTCTAAGTTGCAGTAGTTTATCCAGTCTGTTTTAACAAAATAAAATATTTTAATTATGTTGTTTTATTTTTACCTTTTAAGTGAATCAATAGGTATTATTAATTAGTTACGTTCTTGTTAGGAGATATTTATTCTACCAAATGCTGCTTGAATTACAACAATATGATGTTAATAACTTTATACAGCATAATGATACATTTGAATTGAATTATTGATACAGCTGAAGTTTTATCTTAATCTCCAGGGATTTTATTATATATAATGCATAAAATTGGGAATTGCATCATAGGGGTTAGGGTTAGTTTGCAGGATCAAAAATGTTTTCTTTCCTTTTAAACGTTCCTTCATTAACATAATGCAATAGCTCTGGTGGTTTTAATGATCAGAATACTGTCATAGTGTATTTGGGAGGTGGTATATTTAAAGTTTTTAAAATATTTTAAGTGATAGTGTCTCGCTCTCTGTTCCAGTCTCTGCAGATAGAAACAATTAGAAACATTTTTTAAATTCTACATTAAAGCTGAAAACCACTGATGATTTTAAAACCTTTATTTTGAAACCCAGACTGAGATGGCTGTGGTTTCTTTAGTCATTCCACAAACGTGGATGTGCACCATTGTTTCACATTTCCTTTGAGTTTGTAATCACAGCACATCACGTCATAGTTTAAATAAAGAACAGAAAGATGCACTTTTTTTTAAATCACAAGGTATGCAACCACAAAGTAAAAAAATATCTAAAATGTATGTTTTACTATTATTTATTGGCAGAAAGTCTTTCTCATGAGTTGAAATAATGATCATTTCAAGTACAAATTTATATTCATTATAAATGAAAAATTAAAACATCATTTTGATGTCTTAACTTTGATTCCTTCAAGTTCACAAATTTTATTTACTGAAGTTTTGAGACAAAATGTCATTTTAGGTGCGTCCTGTATTAAACACCAAAACATAACCCAGTCATTGATTTAAAAATAACAGATGGTATGCTAAAACAATATCCTAAGATACAAATATCATCAGCATATCACTGGAATCAGGAGATAAATGATGTAAAATGAAATATTAATGTCGGCCAAGGGATGCAGATATGGTCAAATATGAACTGACTGTAGCTCATTTCTGATTTTTAGTTGGAAAAAATGACCCCAAAATGCAGGAAGTTTGCCTAAAAATGTTAAATTCATGTACAAAAAAAATCTACATTTAAACAATTTTCTTTTTTGACCATAACAATAAAATCTCAGTCCATTCATTCCTGTTGAGGAGTGGATTGATGATCAGTCAGAATTAGCATTCCTGATGTATTTGGAACTTTCAGTTTCATAAACTAGGTACTGGTGGACATGGTCTCTCCACCAGCTCTGTTAAACTGGACTGGTGTCCTTAGCTTTACATTTGATGCCTTTCCACATAAAAATGGCAGCTAAGCCACATAAAACTCCCAGCAGCAGCGCGGGAGCTCCTAAAGCCAGAGCCACCGTGGTGTTCGCTCCCACTGCTATAACCACCCCCGCAAACACCAACACAACAGCAGCAGCCGACGCCACGCGGATGTTCTTCCGTTTAACTTTTTTCTCCTTCTCTCTTTCTTTCAGCTGCTTTTCCCTCTCTGCATCCCATATTTTCCTCTCCTCTTCTTTCTTCTCTTCCTCTTCCTGTTTCCTTCGCTCCTCCTCCTCCCTCAGCTTCCTCTGGGCCTTCTCGTACATCTGGTTGGTGTAGTGCTTCCCGCCGTTGTCGTGAACCATTTCTTTGATCATGCTAACTAGCTCTGTGACCTGCACGCGGTCGTCTGCGTCGTTGTTGTTGAAGGCGTGGTACCTGCGTCCGAACGTAATCGAGAGTCTCCTCAGCTCCTTGCACTCCTTCAGAGCATTGTCAGCTTTAGCTTGATCTTTACACGTGAACAGCATGATAGTGTACATGGACGCGTCGTCCCCAAAGTTGTCCTGGATCCACTTCACGGCGTTTCTCTCCTCCTCGGTGAACCTGACTCCAAGTCTGATCACCAGGAGGAAGGCGTGAGGTCCAGGAACTGACATTTTGACACACTCCTCTATTCTGGATTTTAATTCCTCCTCTGTAATGCCCGTATCAAACAGACCCGGGGTGTCGATCACTTGGACCGGAGTCCCATCCACCTCCCCGCTCTGCGTCTCACAGTGTTTGGTTACTGACACCGGGCTCGGGTCTTCTTTGAAGGCAGCTCTCCCAAGGATGGTGTTTCCCGTCGCACTCTTCCCTGATCCAGTCTTCCCCACCAGAACGATCCTCAATCCTCCAGACAAATCCAGAGCTGTGGCAGAAAAAGAATAATTTACTGAAGCAAAAGTAAGCAGTTACATTTGTTGGTATCTGTTTTGTAAAGTTAAACATTTTGAACCCATTTGGTTTTTGAGCATCCTGATGTTTGTATTACAGAAAAGTACATTTTTATATTGCACTGTGTACATTATTTGATAATGAAAGTTAAAAATGTATAACTTTTGTATTTTAAAACAAGCATACATCAGTAATACTATTTTACTTCTCAGTTTGAAAAATTACTCTGAAATGCATATTTCAGTTTTAAAGTTTCAATTTCATTTTTAATGTCACTTTTTATTGTTTTCCAGTCTTTTTGTCTGTTTTTTTCTTTTTTTAAGTAAATATGTTGATCACTCAGCAGAGTTCATCCACCTATTACTATTACTGCTTGACTCACTCAGATTATACAGGTACTGTATATTACAAGACAGGACAATAAAAACACATTGGAAATGAATGTAGCATTACAAAATAAAAGTCCTTACATTTAATACATGCTGAAGAAAATAAATGATTCAGCAACTGATTTTTGTCATTAAAAACACATTTATTTGTCTCTTTAATACAGTATTTGAAATATTTCAGAATATTTTGTGTATTCATTAATTTATTATGTGGGTTTTTTCATGTTTTTTATTATCTTATATTGGCATTAATGGCATTCCATATATTTAGGGGTAGATGTAGAAATTTATCAAAAAAGTTTTACATTTTCATAAAAACATACCAAATACTGAGTTATATAAAACCAGAATTATTGGGTGTCATCGTACATTTATATAAAATATGATAAATACAATAAATATAAAAAGTTAATTAACTTGCATTTGAAGCATAACTGTTATTATATTGGTGTTTTTTATTTTTTGTAATTATTTTTTGATTGCACAAGTGTGTGCTGGGGTTTGTTTTGGGGAGGGGAGAGAAAAAAAATACATTGGTATACTACTTTGTCTATTTGTCAGCTTCTATATTTGTATCATGCATTAAACCAAGAAATAAAGTTGGGGAACTTGCATTTGAAGCATTACCGAATCCTGAATGTAAATGTGCTTTGATGAGAAAAGTCATCATTTTATTCATCAACTAAGAGGCAGGACCTCCCAAAGTCCAAGTCAAAAACACACATTAATATCTTAACAAAATAATTATGTTTAATATTAGAATATATACATAAAATAGTATTTGTTATGATTTTAAAGAACAAATCATAAATCAGGTTTTTTGGAAAGTAAAGCAGGCCTAATAAAATTAGAAATAAAGACAAACAGTTAATAACTATTTGGATCTTAAAGTAGAACGACCCATATCTTTTTAAATATGAGAAATCAAAGAACATACCATCAAAGTTATACAGACCACACCCATCAGACCGAGGCAGACTTCTCGGCTTCTTTTCTCTCAACTGGATTTCTAAGATCAATAAAAACAAAAGAAAAAAACATTACTCCCTCTAGTCATCAGGTAAAACTTATTTTCCCTCTTGCTCTGTTTTCAGACTCACAGCATTACATCAGCCTGTTTAGTCTCATAATGTTTAAAGAATGAATGACATTAAGTGTTACTCTCACCTTCAGCCATCTCTTTGAATCCACCTTTTCTTCGTCCCAGGTGATTAAATATGTTCCAGTAAACCAGAGTTGTGAATTAACTCATGCAAAGTTGGCTAAACGTTCAAATTAGTGCTCTGGGAACTTCTGGAGGTCTTGCTATGTACTGGGAGCTTCCCATTTCCTTCTATTGTCTTTAGGTTGCATCTGGATTTGAATGGATGCAGAGGCATGGCTCTGTGTGCTGAGCAGAGCTGTGTATCAGTGACTGGGATGTTTGTAAAAGTGTGTCACAGAAACAAGAAAATATTCAAGCTCTTTAATCTCGTCATGTTTTCTCTCTTTAATGGTTTTATTAGACCTTTTTAAAAGGTGAGTAAGTCACTGGATTGTATCACATCCTTCCATTGTTGTTGCTTCCTCCAATCAGAATCAAGTTATCTCTGGAAAAAAGGAAATCTTTCAAACAAAAACAACCAGCTTTTTGTATGTGACCAAAGCAGTAAGTCCAATTACCTTATTCTCTAAATAAACCCCCTGCAAGGCAGCAGGAAGTATTCCTTTAAACACCGGAGCAAACGTCATCCTGACGTTTCCCTTAAAGAGTCAGGAGGGTTAAAGGGAGACAGGCAGACACAGGATGTCAGCTCCACACAATCATACAACACCGTCAGGTTATCATCAGGAAACAGCAAAACCTCAAGTTACTACAATCACTTTATGGTTAAAACATTAAGGAGGGTTCTAGGGTATAAACACACCTTACCTGTTAGAGATACTGAACAACCTTAAATTGCTGGAATTGGCTTCTTTATGAAACGCTATAAATTATTTGAGACTGGAGAAGTTTTAACTGTTTACTCTCATCAATCAGTCAAAGAGAATTGTTATTCTCCAAACTGATGTCGTTTTCCTACCACAACAGCTATTGATCATAACCTTTCTACTAAAAACGGTCTGAAAATATCTGAAGGATTCCTTTAAGTTTAAGGAACAACACAATGTATTCTGTAGGTAAACAAAGTGTTTTTTTTAAAGTGTGACCTCTGTAGACACACATTTTATTGTTTGTCTTGTTCACAATCACACATTTGTGTACTTCTATGTTGTGTTTAGTTGCTAGAAATGAAGTGTCATTATTAGAAAAGGATTAGACGTTCAGCTCGTTTGTAATTTTTAAGTAATCATGACCATTCTAACATTTCATATGCCATAATTCTCAAAAACACAATATTCGGCACATTTAGACATATTTGTAGATTATTTTGTCATGAATTTACAAAACATTCATGACATTATATGAGCTGTACCATTCTATCTAAAACAGACTGTAAAATAAATCCAAAGAAAATCAAACTCACATTCATATTTTATTGAAACCCTGTTTTTTTTTCACATTACAGATACCTGATGATTTAATCTTCAATATAATAAAAGTGTACACCAATACTTCAGCTTTAGGTTAACCACCAAAATATCCCAAGAAAAAAAAAATCAGTGGTTAAAATTACACCCAGAGGATAAAATTTATTTTCAAACCAGTTTCATCAAAAAGACTTTAAATCAAATACGTTGTTCCAGTCAGAAGGAGTGTTTATGTCTGTGTCTGTTCACATATCTGGAAACATCTCAACACATTTGAATAAAACTCTCAGGAATTTATCTTTGGGTGTAAATCTACAAGTGATTAACTTTTGGAGTCAAATTCAAGATATAAACAGCAGCAAAAATGTCTCTAACTCAACTATTTTTACAGCAAAGCCTTGTGTTAGAGAATCATCACAGTCACAAGTTTCAGGCACAAATTAAAACATCTTTGATCAAAACGTTAAGTCAACCATTTACAGTTGGAGTCACTTCTGTCTGTAAACAAAATACCTCATGAAGCATTTGTTTTAATACAATCTTCAGAATGAGGTGGGTGTACGTTTATCAGTTTGGGGTCAATCCTATTCAAGATGATCACCAACAGCTAATCAACCTCAAAACTGTAGGAGTCCAAACTGCCTTTCAAAAGAGCGGGGTGGGGGACATGTCCCCCACTGTCCCCCCCAAAATTACATCCATGGAAAGAGAGGCCATGAAAGGAAGTGGTAGTGTTTCTTAGGAGTGACGGTCCGTTATGTTGGTAAGTAGTTAAAAAAAACAACTGCAACAAATGTGACGTCTCAGGCCATTCTGTCTCAGGCTGATAAGAGAAACGTGTTTTCTAGAGCGCAGCTTTAGCAAGACTCAAAAAGCAAAATAACTGAAGGAAAACTAAAAAGCATCTTTACAATGCAGAATGACCCCAGCCACACAGGTCTAGAATTCGTTCTTTGGTTCTTTGTTCAGGTGATTCTGATGCCGATTATTTTTTTGTGTTTATTCATTTATTAGATGCTTTTATTCAAAGCGACTTACAATAACACACCTATCAGGCATGTTGTGATCTGTGGGGGAAATCGGAGTACCCGGAGGAAACCTACACACGCATGGGCAGAACATGCTAACTCCACACAGAAAGCCGGGATTTGAACTTACGACCTCCTTTTAATTTTTCCTCTTTCATCTTTTAATATGAATCCACTCATTGATGCTTCTTGTGTACAAATCAATATTTTTTCCTGAAATGCCTCTCAATTTGACTTTTCCTCTTATTTCTATGAAAACACATAATGTATGAGGTCACACTCAGCAGTAACAAAACCAAGAACATGACCTAACTTTTCAAAAGCAATGAGATAGTAGTGTCCTCCAAATACAGCCAACCCCCTGGAGACAAAACTCATCATTTTGCACCACAAATACAACTTTTTATTTCTCTCCTTTTTCAATTTCTCATTCCAACTTTCTTTCTCCTTGTTGTATTTCCACTCTCTCTCTTCCTTTCTCCTCTGCTCCTCTTTCTCCCGTTTCTCCCTTTCCTCCTTCTCCTTAAGTTCTTTCTGTGCTCTGTCGTACATTTGGTTGGTGTAATGACTCCCTCCATTGAATTTCACCATGTCATCTATTTTCTGTAGAAGTTCTGAGGCCTGGGTTCTGTTTAGAGATCCGGTTCGGGGGTTATTTATAAGTGAATGGTACCTTCCTCCACACTGGTCTATGAGTGTTTGCAGATGTTTGCTTTCAGTCACGTATTCACCCACAGATTTACCTTGCAGCAAGTCAGCATGTGTAAACAGAACGATTGTGTAAGAGGACGCGTCAGAGCCAAAGTTGTCCTGGATCCACCTCACGGCGTCCTGCTCCTCCTTTGTAAATCTTGACTTCAGGTTTATCACCAAAAGGAAAGCATGAGGTCCAGGAACTGACAGCTTAACACACTCATTGATGTTTTCTTTGACTTCTTTCAGTGTTTTGCTCGTATCTGATAACCCAGGAGAGTCGATCACAACAATGTTCCGGTCTCCATCTTGTACCTCCTTCTTCTGACAATGCTTCGTCACAGACTCAGGTGAAATGTCTTCTTTGAAGGCAGAATAGCCCAAAATGGTGTTTCCTGATGCACTCTTTCCTGAACCAGTTTTTCCAATCATGAAGAGAGTCACATGTTTTAAGTAGGTGGAGCCTGTGAAAGGATTTGTGAAATATTAGTGGTATTTACTCAAGTACTCAATGTTTCATTCAAGGCAGCTCTCAGAAAGCTCAAAGTGCAGTTCAGATATTTTCAAATGGGGTTTTGTTGAAATATTATGAACCATACCTGCCATAAGTAGGTCTTTGAACAGCCTCAGTTAAAAAAAAAAGTAAATTGGATCAGATAGATAAGCTAATGGCTAGTTTTAGCAGGGTCATGGTAAAGCAGATAGCTGTGGTCTTGAAACAATTCCAGTCTCAAACGTTTCTTTGCAGTTTGTGAGAAAAAACTATTTTATAAACCTTGCCACTGCTATTGGTTTGGCATTCCTTGATTATTCCAGCAGAATAATTTTTGAAGTTCCTACAGGAAGTGCCCCAGGCTTCACCACTAGTGCTAACGTTAGCTCCTGCTGCATTCATGTTTCAAAATAACTATAATTTTACAAGTAATCAAGAAATACAAAACTGATGGAAATGTCCGTTTTGGTTGTTCTGGTCTATAGGTTTGTGAGTTCCAGTCCTGAGATTCTGTTTCTTGTTTTATTTTGTAGTACTATTTCCTTCGTACACTTAAGATGTATTTGCTTCCTGTTTGACACACAGTAGGGTTGCCACGATTAGCCGATTAGTCACGATTACATCGGCTAAGCAGAAATGTGGAGGATTTCATCAAGAGACCAGTTTTTTAAACCAATGTTTCGCGGCCTCTCCCAAAACTTCCATTCTTCCCCCCTCCCGGTTTCTCTAGCTTCACCTCGACACGCGCATGCGCTCGTGTGCGCGCATGCACACGGCACAACCTGCAGAACCCGGAAATGAGGAAACACTCTCGCTCCAAAATGAATGCTCGACCAAAATAAACGTGTGTCCTTGGCAAGCCTTGCCATTCTGTGAGGAGAAATGTTTAAAAATAAAAATAAATCCCTCAGTAGCCAGGGAATGGATAACTTTCTAGTAGAAATTAGCTCTGGCTCCTCCATGACCGGCTGAGACTGTAAACAGAGAAAGACACGGAGCGTCCTGGAGCACGCGACCCCCACCTCATCAGGTTTGGGCGAAGCGTGTGCACGTTGACTGACAGCTCACAATGCTGAAATGTGAATTTTATTGGCTGAAAAAGTTCTCCGGTCAGAGAGAATTCAAAGGGGTCTAAAGGAGGAAGGAGGGTCTTCAGAAGACTAACAGGTGTTGTGGAGCTCTACCCATATATCATAGTTTAGACCTGAAATATCATTTAAAACATTTAGAAAACTTTGATACATAGAAAAATAATCCATATAGCTTTAAAATAATCGTCTGTGACAGCCCTAACACACAGTTGATAGTGTTTCAGATTGTTGGTTTGTCTCTTTGTTTGCTGAATCGTACTTAATGCTGTGGTTCTGGTACCTGGAGATCCTAAGCCTGAGTTTTGGACTTCCTATCCTGCAGCACAGTTTTGTGATAAAGTTTTTTTTTTTCTTGTCAGATTATTTTTTGGCTTCCTGCTTGGTGACTCAGCATTTGGGGTCCATTTATGGAGGTATCCATTCTGCTCTGTTCAATACAGCTTTATAAAACAGTGTTTGCTTGAACCATTGTGAAATATTTAAAATTAGACATGTTTGGTTGGTCTTGGTCCTGCTCAGACTAGCCGTTAGCTCATCAGTCCAATCAGAACTAGTCTCTTGTTCTATGAACTCAAAGAGCCTAACCCTAAAACAGGTAAGAGATTTATTATTCATACTGAAACCCACTTTAGAATCACTTTGAGTCTTAGTGCTCTGGCCAGAACAAAACCACAGAACTGATTAATTAAAAGTTAATTTACAACTTACAGAAATTGACATTTGAATTTGCACAAATAACTGAATTAAAGTTGCACTGCATGTCAGTCATAGAGCTGTACAACACAAAGTAAACAGATGGTCATATTTTACTACTGTTCAAAGTATTTAAGTAAATCTCAATGATAATATATCATGTTTCTATTTGTGAAAACTTTATATTGCACATCTTAATCTTTTTATTCCAATTGCATACCTGTGTTTTGATTTTGACACTGAGCCATCAATCCACATAAAATGAGTTGGAGACATCCCTGGATCCAAGATTTTCCTCCCATCATTGCAATAGCAATTTCTCTTTAATAAAAAACATGAAACAACATTTTAAAAGATTCACCCTCATGTGTTGTCTTTGTAATTTCATACATTTATTCTGAGTAGGTAAAAGATTTAGGAACTGGGTCGACTCCACCCTCCCTGGCTGCTGGATTTAGTTTTTGTGTTTCAGACATCCAGTAGGTATGCTGTGGGGTTTTATTGGGCTCACCTGAATCCAGTGTTTCTACTTTAACAGCTAATCTCTGGTGACTGTAAATAAACTAACACATGCAGGTACTCAATTTCTATTCGTTTTTTTGTTTAGTTTTCTTTTGTTTTTGTACGTTGATTTAAAAATAGTGTTATTTTTGATCAAACTTGGTGTGCTTCTTAAGATTTTGAGGCTATAACAGAAGTTTTTCTTTTTTTTGTTTTTTTTAACCCCGTGTCCTGTCCGGCTGTGGAGCAAACAGAATAATGTCTGAGTGCCAAACACAAGCCCAACAGTGTTGCTGTTTCAGGTGAGAGGTTACAGCCACTGCTATAAAACTCCTCCTGATTTTTGTTTAAATATAACCCCCAAAATCTTTATTAGAATATTGTTATGGTTGATTGGACACGGAGCCTGAAAGTGAAGGGAAGGGTACAGAAAGAGGGATGGGGGAGAAAGGGAACAGAAAAAGAAGAGAACAAGAGACGTGAAGAGTCCACTTCTAGACCTGTAAATAAAGCACAAACAAACAAGCAAACAAAACAGGAAGAAAAGATACAACAGCAACAAACAGCATATGAATATACAACAGTTGTGATATTCTTCAAATGTATACGTATACACCAGTTCAAGAGAGTTCAGTGTCAACCACAGCCCCAGTTAATGTGTCTGAAAACACCTGAGTCCGTCTTTATGTGAGCACCTTGTGATCACCTGTGTGTATATATGCGCGCTTGTTTATGTAAGGTTTCTCTATTGAAACATTCAATAATAAGTTCGAGGAGCCACAGACCCGTCCCCAAGGCCCACGGAGGACGCGAAGGAGGTCCAGGCCCCAGACGTCCAGAGGCCACCCAGGGCACGGACACCCCAGGGAGATCGCCGTCAGGGCAGTCGCTAAACTCTCCCCCAAAGGGAGAGTTTAGCGAAGTTTTTCTTAGTAAAACAAACAGGTAAAAAAGCAGCTGAGGATTTTTAGTTCACACAAAAATAACAGATGTGAGATTGTGAATTAAACTTACCAATATAGGTGTTAAATCACGGATGAGAGTTTTCCTCAGGAGCAGAGAAAGTCAACCTGCTGCAGTGGGAAGGTGCTCTTCAGCTGAAAGAAAACTGAAAGTAAACTGTATTTACACGTCAGTCTCTTCAACACAAAGGGCTATCAACAAAAGGTGTATTCAAACAGCATAACTTACCTACAGTAGCACACATAGTCCGATTTGCATCCAGATTTAAATGGTTCTACAATTGCAACAAAATAAGACAAAACAGTAATTATTGTTGCATTTACAACCTGAGGACTTACACTTATATATCAGATGTTGTTTTTTTTTAAAACAAGTAAAATGTGCACACAACAAAGTCAACTTAGTTTGGACACAGAAGTGACTCTAATTATTAGTATATAATTATTGACCTTAAATGTTGATAAATCTCTCTAAGTAAATTTGATGACGTTATACACAGTGGATACATGCTGGAGGTGTTCGCTCCACTGTATTCAACTGTAGTCCTGGTGAGGTGTTTTGATTAGAGGCGTGAATTGTCTGGGAATTAAGTTCAGAGCATGGTGCTGGAAAGATTAAATCTGGGATTAAATCCTTTTTTAAAGTTTTTTCTTAAATTAAAGATTAAATCCTACCTCCTCAAAGGGGGTAGGAAGAAGGTGTGTCACAGACAGAGAAAGATAAGCACAGAATATAAGATTCTCTCTCCTTTACTTCAGACAGAATTGACAAAGCTACTCGAATGAGCAGCGAAACGTCTTCAAAGAACCAAATAAGTCCAGTTGCCTTTATTTAAAACCCTTTTTTGGATCACAGTGGATACAGTGCATTTTATTTTTTTAATGATTTGATGCAAACGTATGATTAATGCATGCTTAAAGAAATGCCACTGACAAAAGCCACCAGCTGATTTGGCTGTTCAAAGTTGCTGTTCCTCTTACTCACCCTAGAGGGCGACAAAGCTCAGTTCACTTGGGATTCTACATTGTAAAAACCAAACAGGGGTCTAACTTTAAAAAATTGAAGTAATCGGTCACATGTAATTAAATTAAGTTCTTTCAAAGTTAATTTATTAAGTTTGTTCAAAGTAAACTTTAAAAAATTAACTTGGATAAACCTAATTAAATTACTTGTGACCGATTACGTCAATTTTTTAAAGTTAGATCCCTGCTTTTATAAGTTAGACCAATGTTCTCTTTATTCAGTGTATATCTATCAATTCTGTTACTAATTCTATAAATTACGTTAATAACTGATGTGTCTCATTAGTCTTGTTTAGTTATTATTGTTTATGTTTGTGACTGTGCATCTGTTTTTAAGCTGACCTTTTGTATGGCTGAGGTTTGCATCGCTGTGAATTTCCCTGCTAAAAGTTAAAAGCTAAAGAGTTTTTTCTCCTTATTTAAAAACACATCAGGAAAGCTGAAGTGCAGCTCTTCAAAATAAGAGCATCAGTTGAGTTCATGTATAAATGTGCATTTTGATTTTATAGTGTAAATTTTATCAGGGAAAAGCCCTATTAACCCTAATGCTAACCCTTTGACAAGCTTCAGATGTTTTGAGGTGTTTGTGACTTTTTTCTTTCAGTTCCACTGTGGACTCTGCTATACCATAGCCAAATTACTGCACCTTGTGTCAATAAAATGCTTAGTTTTTACCATTGCTTACTTCATAAAAACAAATAAACTCAGGCTTTAATAAAACAAACAAAGCAAATACATTCAGGTTCAGGGCCAGGGTGGGGTTTGCTTCCAGATATTCTTGAAATCAGCTTGTTTTCTGGAAAATTGAAAATAGGACTTTTCTCAACATTTCAACTTCATTTTGAAAATTTGATTTAGACTTTTTTATCTTGATCATTAGAGTTAATCTCTTCAAGTCATCTTTGTGTGGCACTAATACACTGTTGAGATTGTGACTTTATTTAGTTATTTTGTAAGCTACATCTATGAAACTCACTTCTTTCTCAAAGCCAGGTCATATAATTCATTTTGCATTTAGTACATAAAATTGGCTTCAAATATTAGCAATGCTGTACTGATAGTCCAAAATGTGTCTAACTGTAAACATCCATCCATCCATTTTCTGTAGCCGCTTAATCCTCCACAGAGGGTCGCGGGGCAGCTGGTGCCTATCTCCAGCGGTCAAGGGGCGAGAGGCGGGGGACACCCCGGACAGGTCGCCAGTCCATCACAGGGCCACACAGAGACGAACGAGACAAGCAACCACACACCCACTCACACCTAAGGACAATTTACCAGCCCAATTAGCCTGACAGTCATGTCTTTGGACTGTGGGAGGAAACCGGAGCACCCGGAGAAAACCCACGCACACATGGGGAGAACATGCAAACTCCACGCAGAGAGGCCGCAGAGCCGGGACGCGAACCCATGACCTCCTTGCTGCGAGGCAACAGTGCTAACCAACTGTGCCACCATGCAGCCCTAACTGTAAACATTTCAATCTAAATGTTTCCATATGTATTGATTCCTTTAAACATCAAGCACTTTAAGCTAGCTTTCTAATGGAGTATATATTTAAAAGCGATTTTACAAGTTTGTCGGTGATGTAACTTACATGTTAGCTCACAGGCTGCTCGCGAAGAAGACACTTTTCATGGCAAGCCATTAACATTGATTAAGTTGACTGTATTTATTCCAGATATCTATAAATCTATGATTCCTAGTAGAAATTAACATTCCAGATATCCATAATGACATTCTGACTATCTAGAATGAACATTTCAGATATCTGAAATGTAATTCTTCCTAGGACAAATTATGTCACATTTCCCATTCATGTGTATTGGGTTTGCAGCACCTCCTATCTACAAATACATTCCTCCTATCTGGAATAAACATTAGAAACTGAATTCTGATTGGGAGAAACTCTCATTTCAGACAGCTCTAATTCAGCTGTTACTAGTAAAAACTCTTAATTCAGACAGGTCAATTACCTGTCTGTAATTGTATTTTGGATATCCAAACATACATTTACACTAGTACTATTTTTGTTGTAGACAGGCAGAATTACAATTTTCCCAGGAACAAATAACTTATTGCTATCTGTTGTGATATTGTTGATGTCTTATTTCATTCCTCCTATCCATAATGATGTTTTAGAGGGCAGGAATTGTAATCCACAGCAGTGAAAATCACCGCATCTAAAATGACATCATGACAGCTGAATTAGAGCTGTCTGAAATGAGAGTTTCTCCTAGTCAGAATTCACTTTCTACTATCCATAATGTTAATTCCAGATATGAGGAATGTAGTTGCAGATAGGAGGCGCTGCAAACCCAATACACATGAATGGGAAATGTGACATCATTTGTCCTAGGAAGAATTACATTTCAGATATCTGAAATGTTTATTCTAAATAGGAAGAATTGAATTATGAATGTTTGAAGTACATATCCAATCCACTTATTAAATGTTAAAATAACCATCAAAACCTTTAAAATATGGCAAGCCGTTTTAACATTTATTAAGTAGACTGGATGTGTATTTCAGATATCTACGTATAAATCTATTGTTCCTAGAAGAAATTAATATTCCAGATATCCATAACAACATTCTGACTACTAGGATAAGTATTGCTGTATGAAATAGGAATTACAAAGTGGTCCAATTGTTGATTAAATGTTAAAACGGCTTGCCATACTTTTTAGGGGTTTTCCTGCTCCGTCTGAAGATCTTTCTCTTCAGGAAGTGTCTCCTCCAACTTTATCTGTCATCAGTTTTCCTTCTTGGTCACAAAGAAGAGGCGGAGCATGAATAGAAAATATGCACCTTTCTTTAGAGAACTGTAGCCGTCACATACAGTAACTCCAGCTGCACGGAGGTAATGTGCTCCTTGAGGGGCTCCTGCATGTATTTTTTCTTAAATGGTGATTTATTTATTTTTACATGAAATGTCATTTACGTTTTCTTGTTTGTGTGTGTGTGTGTGTGTGTGTGTGTGTGTGTGTGTGTGTGTGTGTGTGTGTGTGTGTGTGTGTGTGTGTGTGTGTGTGTGTGTGTGTTCTGCTGAACAGGCTGCTGCTCCTGTGGTGTTTTTCAAACTGAGCAGGTCATCATGGCGCTGGGCGGATGTGGAGTCGCCTGTAAAATTATCCTCATCCTTCTCAACATCATCTTCTCGGTAAGTGCTGTAAATGACGCTATTATGGCGCAGTTATTACCAGTTTTGTAGCGCGGGTGTGTGTTGTTACAGCTGAGATCAGCCGGGAAAACAACTGGTTTCGTTTTTCCAGAAACACTGACATCCCTATTCCCTACAGGAATTCTTTTTCCTTTTCATTGTGTTTATTTCCCATTTTGCCTGAACTCACAGAACATTAAATATTTTATTCTGATAATGTAAAAGTTTGTAACCATTTGGTCAACATGCAGTTTCCTGTTCTTGCAGGGCTTGGGGTTTGTGTTGTTTGTGTTTGGTATGTGGATGAGGTTCAGTGACGTCACCAAAACAATCTTCAATGTAGAGGAACTCCAGTCAAGTGCTTTCGTCATAGGTTAGTACTTCATCATTACAGACTTGTTTCTGAATCTTTTTCAGTAACAATGATCTTTCTTTAATCCTTCACCAGGTGTGAATACCCTGATAACCATCGGTTCACTACTGCTGATCCTATCGCTGTTCGGACACTACGGTGCCTGCAAGGAGAGCAGACTTGCTCTTAAATTGGTGAGGCAGCAGTCCTTTAACTTTCTTTCTAAGATGAACCAGAAAACGAGTTGCTCCTGTTGAACAGCATGCCTTACAAGCCCATGAAATCTGTGCCAATGAATACAACAAGGATGAGGGTAAACAAAATTATTTTTAACCTTGTTCTTCAAAATGGCATCAAGAACACAGCAACAAAAGCAATAAATGTAAACATATTTCACAGATTTAATCATCTCTTTGTGTTATTGGATGCCACTCTGTCCAGGGACCAAATACATTCAGAACTCACTGCTCACGGCGCAACCAAGTGGATATAATATGATATAAAGAGAACAAACCAGGGAGAACATTTTTATTTAATAACATTAACCAGAAAAAAAATACATTTACTTTTCTGAGTAAGTTTAGGCCAGCAGAGAAGGCCTTGCTGGCCCTGACAGCCCGCCACTGGATTACATGTAAGTCCTTGTGTCTCATTTAACATACAAACTTGTGTTTGAGACAGAATGGACCCAGAGCAGGTACACAGGGAAGCAGCAGGTAATGGAATTTGAACAAGGTTGTTTATGTCTAAACAAACTAAACTAAAACCTGCTGAACAAAAGTTGAGATGACGCAGCAAAAAGCACGAGTCCTAAGACAGGCTAGGGAACGAGGAAACAACAAGGATATGAAAGCAGAGAGCTATCATTAGTTTACTTATGTAAAATATATAATAAATGACATAAATAAAGGTGCATAGCCATATAAATTATACATTGATTGAAAAGAAAACGGGCTGAAGAAAATGCTTGACTATGGCTATGCAGTCATGGTAAAAAGAAACCACCATTTTTCAGTTTCAGCAAAGAAAAAAAAAGATCTGTAGGAGTTTCTACATTTTTTAAAATCCTTCCTCATGTTGACTAAAAATCAAAATAAAAAAATGTGTGAAAAACAAACTCCACCATATCTGCTTCTGTGTGACATAAGAGTGAAAGAATCATCCAGGTGCTGCTGTTTAAATGTGTTTAACTGATCGTCATCATCATAAAGCAGGGGAGGGGTTGCTGGTATGGAGCATACAGGCGTGTGTTAACACAATAAAGACACCTGCAATGATCTTACATCTAGAAATGGATACTAACCTTTCATTTTTATGGCTGATGCTATCCAATATTTTAGTAATCTAGTATTTCATTAAATAGCCCATCGTTAAGTTGAGTACCATGACTTTCATGTGCCACGTCAGCTGTTCCCAGCTTACCTAATAAAAGCTGCACACATGTTTCTATTGTGTCCATGGTTAGATAATGTTTTGACTAGGGGTGTGTATTGGCAAGAATCTGGCAATATGATATGCAAAACGATACAAGGGCACTGATACGATATATTGCGATATATCGCGATACTACAAGTAATACGATATACTGTGATATTTAAGAATTTAATTGTTTGAAAACGGTTGCAGCTGAACAGAAAAGTTGTCCTCTTCAGTTGTTCCCTGAGCAGAATAAATTTGCTTTATTCTAAAATGAGCCGTTAATGCTATGTCTTCATGGTATCTAGCCACATGTGCTCACAGATTTGTTGTGTTCCCCGAGAATTTGACGCTGCCGTAGCAGATTTTACAGACGGCATAGTTCCTGTCACAGTCTTTACTACTTGTCTTTGTTTTGAAACCAAAATGTGTCACACATTAGCTTTGAAAGCTGCTGGGGCCGGCTGTATTCTCTCCACTTCATTAATCGGATAGCTGTGTGAAGTTATCAACAGTCGCCACTCACCGGTACTATCATGAGAGCTCAATGTTCCGTGGGGGCGGAGGACTGCTGAGGATTAATGACTGCAGCCAACAAGCAGTCAGAGGTTGAAATGGAACACAAAAATTAATTACCAGTTAATTTTTGCATGCAAATTCTTATTAAAAAAATCTATATTGTGCTTTAAAGGGATCATAAAAGTAATCATGCATGTTCAGTTTATTTAGGTTAATGAGTGATGAAGCATTTTAAATAAAAAAGAATGAGGCCACCCATGTATCATTCCATAATCTTGAACTAGCTGTGAGCTGTAAAATATTCTGCAATTCGAGAATGAATTTCCCGCTCTGTCCTGCGGAAGTGACGTCAACTGACGCTGTTTGCGCATTCTGGAAGCTAAAAAAGTAACAAGAAATGTATATCCAGTAGGTGGCAGTATTGCACCGTTGTGTTGGTGGTCAATGGTGGACTTCATTCGTCTGACTCTGTGGTTTTTCTCATAAAACTGGTGTTATTTGGCAGCGTTTATGGAGCTGAAAACCTCTCTGATGGATTATAGGGTTTCACAGAGCTAAAGGTGCTGTTATAGGGGACCGCACAGCAAACTGTCGATGTTTATGGGTCTCTGCACAATAGGCCTCAAATCCCCGACTGTTTCCTGGACCTCAGTCCGCTTACAGTGCATCTACAGTGCTGCGCACGCTCCTCCGGGTGCTCCGGAGCGCCACTTTGTGATGCGAACTTGTGAAATCTGAGGTGATGTATGCGGCAGGACATGCCTCTATCACCCTAGATTTCTCAAACTCACCTCTGGGAATCAGAGAACACCGACTGATTAAAGCTTTCAGCTATACGGGCAGCGGTGGAAGCAGTGGCGTAGCCAGAAATAGATTTTCGGCCGGGCCTAATAAAAAATGGATGGGCCCAAAAATGTAATTGAAATTAAGTGTGTAAATGTCACTTCTGTTTAAGCAGATCTGTGTCTATACAGTGATCCCTCGTTTATTCTGGGAGTTACGTTCTAAAAATAACCCGCAATTGCTGTGAAATCCGCCAAGAATCAGTTTTATATTTTTACAATTATTTCAGAAGTTTTAAGGCTGTAAAATCCCTCACTGCACACTTTATACACTTCTCTCAGACAGGCATTAACATTATCACACTGATCTCGTTTAAACACAACCTGACCATCAGAACGGCTGAGTAAATAACTTCATTGATGTTTCTGATCGCGTCTGACGGACACCTGCTCATTGCGGTAAAAAACAAAACAAAACACACAGCTGATGCTGAGAGAAATGATCTGAGAGCTGCTCTGTGTTTATCACTAGAGGTCTCAATATCAGCCCGAGCCATCGGGTCAGGTCAAATACGTTAATTATTTCAGGTCCGAGAGAGAGAGAGAGAGAGGGAAAAGAGAGAAGCGGAGAGCGCACCGTTTGGAGACATCATGCTGCTCCATGGTTCTGATTCTGCAGTCTGTCAATCAGTTAAAAACATCTTTTCTACTTGTGAAAGTGTAGATTTTCATTCCCACCTTGCTGCAGAAAAGAAGCTCGTAAAGGGAAGGGAGCATAAGGGCGCTACTCATCCAGACTCTTGGTCAGCGCGCAAAAGGGAGTCAGGACGCACTGCGCTCCGCTCCATGGAGGAGATCGTCAGGACGCATGAACACTGCGCTGTACAAAAAGTTTAAAGCATGCAAATTTGCACAAAACATTCCGCAAAAGTACAAGGTTGCAAAATGTGAACTGCAAAAGAGAGAGGAACCACTGTCAGAAACCGACAGAAAGATCTTTGAACTAAACATCTAAATTCCAAAGCACATTAAACCTGTAACACAGGACAGGTCCTCCATTTTTTGTTTTTTGAAACATTTTGAAATGAAGATTTGTTTTGCCGTTTCTTAAATGCTTTGGTTGACACTACAAGTTACAGCAGCATACGCACAGTTGCGCTGTTACCGTAGCTCGTCTGGAGGGTTCTGAAATTATTCAAAATAGCCAATGAGAGCAAGACTTACAAATGATGTAATAGTTATGAAGTCACCACAACACATTCATGCTGTTGATGTCAAATTTACTCTGCTCTACTTCATTTCATGATGACTTAAATGAGATCCCTCAAAAATAAAACTAATATAATTTTGTTGAGGAAGCCATTTGATTGGGTGGGCCCTGGTACACAGTGGGTGGGCCCAGGCCCGCCCATAGCCACGCCCCTGGGTGGAAGGACGAACATAGCAGCTAGCGAAATTAGCTCTGTTGGATCGCCCCCGCTTTCGGACCCTGTGTGTGTGTGTGTGTGTGTGTGTGTGTGTGTGTGTGTGTGTGTGTGTGGCGCGGAGCTTTTTTTTAACCATATTTCATTTTGTATTAATAAAATGTATTTTTCTTTATGGAATTGTGTCTCTGGCTGCCTTTGGTTGAACCCTTATGAGATAGTTGAGAAGTATAATGGAACTAGTTACCGGTATATTCTTTCCTTCCTGTTTTATCATTCTATTACTGGACTAACATCTGCTTTACCTGATCTCTTTATGTCCCCCCCAGTACCTCTGCTTTGTGGCCATCATGGCGACGGCTGAGGTTGTTGTTGGAGTGAATGCTTTTTCCAACGTCGATGAGGTAAAGGCAAATAGTTTAGTTAACGCAAAGAAAAAGTGAAACTACAACCTGTCAGACCATGACCGAGTGTTTGAAATGTCTCTAATAAGGTTGGAAAGAGATTAACTGAGACCTACAGTGAACTTTATGCTCTTTATGTGAAAAGTGAAGACCGAGCCATCGCTGCCACGCTCACTTTCATTCACAACTTGGTAAGCACCAACTGTTTCCTTCTTTCTATTAGTAAAAACATGGTAAAAATTGATTTATTTACTATGCATTTAATACTGAAGGTTTTACTTATTGTTTGCTGAAATCATTAATGTTTCATAATATATCTGATAAACTAGTACCGGTAATTCATGTCTCTAAGTGGTACTTTTTGTCTACATCTCATGTTTTCTCTCTGATCTTCAGTTCTACTGCTGTGGATTGACTGGTATCCCAATAATTGAGATCGTACAGCAGACTTGTCCCAAGACGAGCAGTATTCTTCATACATTTCCTGTAAGTTTGTTTGATGACTATCTTTGACACAAATTAAACATTAGGAATTTCACCTTCCTTATCCAATCAGGCAGCAGATTTTATTCTTACCTGTAGCTTTGGTGCTACATAGATTGTTGGATTAGACAGGTTTAACTCAGGTGGGTTTGTCTAAATTATCTTCATATAGTAACTTGAAAAAGAGTCTCCGTGTACTTTTGTTGGTCAAAAGTGAAGCCAGAATATCTGTTTGTAGAAGTCATGGCTACAAAAGGCCAGATATGACCAAATCAGCCAATGAGAGTCAATCAGAGATGCCAAGAGACAATATAAATCAAAGATCAAGGAATGCAAGAACTCAGATTCCCATAGCGAGGCTGACAGGTATTGGGTGCTTTACCACAGCCTGTGGGGGAGCCACACCCTACCGACATGGGGCCGGTAGTGAAGCAGTTTCGCCACATTTTAATTATTGTAATACAGTCACATGACCTTTCAATCTGTGCAGTTTAATTACAATTTCACCATCCGTTTTTTTATTCCTAAACTTTTCCAACACGGTTATGCTCAATCAGCAAATATCTCCAATTATAGACAACCAATAAGGAAGATCTCTATTAAAGGTACCAATGGGAGTTTGGTAAACAATGTAGCTTAAAACATTTTTTTTTCATGCCTCTTAACAACGTTCTAACATAGTATAGCTATAACTACCTGTATATTGTGGCGATTAAAACCCCCTGAAATAAATCAATAAGGTGGTTCCCTCTCAGTTCTCTAAAAATCTCAGCCAATCATATGTTTTTGACCAAAAGCAACTATTGGACAATCTGGCTGTCTGTCTTTAGTAGGTGAGTAAACTCAGCGTATTCAAATAAGAGTTTGAATTTTGCTGTTCTTTAAAGCTCAGACTTTGATTGTTTAAACTCCAGGTTAAAAGCAGAATGCTGAGTGTTCACGGCTTCCTGTGTCTGTTTACAGAGCTGCCCAAATGTCATCCCCAGTGCCTATGATAGTTGGATAGCACCAATGTTGATCCTCTTCTTTGCAACCGGAGTTTTTTTGGTAAGCTAATTCTGCAACTTTGTTGACTCAGAATCAATAAATCAAGTTTCATTATAGAGTGGTTGACAGAGTAGAATAATTTCAGCATGAAGTGCATTAGACCACAGTGAAATGAACTAATTATGCTGTATGCTGTGACATAATCAAGGTTTTGTGCGTCTTGTATTAAAAGTTTCCTAACTTTGCACTTATAAAAATTGTTTGTGTGTTCTGAGGTCATTGTAGTAGATGTAGGATCAGGGGTGTTGTATTTTAATGATCTGTTTCCCCTCCTATGTTGGTTTTTTAAAATGTTTTTCCGTTTTTTTCTATCATTTCTTCCCAAAGATCACAGCTGTGATTTGCAGCATTGTGCTCATGTCAAAGATCCGTGCGTCTCTGACTCCACAGTATGTTATCCTGACTAACAGCACTCCTGCCGTGCTCACTCCTCACCTTTACCCTCAGATCGTCTCCAGCTCCCACCCTGATAACAACCCAGTGGTTTTCACAACCATCTCTGCGCCTCAAGCTTAGCGATGCTTTTGTCCATTTTCAGTCTCTTTATTGTTACTTTGTTCCACTATACTCTGACATAGCTAAATATTTTATTCTCTCAACATGATTACAGATGATGTGCACATCGTTTAAATCAAAATCCACTCTAAAGTGTCAAAAAGTTATTGGGACTGTTGGGTCATTGCTTAGTTTTCATTTCTAAAAATCAGATCACAGTGCACAGTTTGCCTGATTTAGTCATTAATACTTCAATTTTTTTAACAGACTTTTTAAAAATGTTCTATATATCTGATGTACATTGTTCTGTTGTTCAGGTTTTTGGTTTCAATAAAAATCGTTTCTCTGGCCTGGGGGAATGGACAGAAAAAAGTCTCATATTACTCATAAACAGGTATTACATGATTTACAAAAGTGTACAGTTTGTTAGTTTGTGTCACTTTAAATGCGTTCCTGTAGTCCACACATAAATATCAGGTAATTTGTGCACGTGTACAAAAGAACTTCAATGTTCTGCTCTGTGTGCACACACTGCCCTCTAGTGGAATTTAGGCAGAATTACAGCTGTGTCCTTGCATAATTTGCATGCATATTTTAAAAAGTCTGTCATAAAAATTACAGTATTTTCTAAAATAAATAGTAATAATAATAACTTACATTTATAGACAGCATGATTCCTGTTTAATGCAGTAATGAACAACCCTGGTTTTGTATGTCCACTAGCCTTCATGTTTTAGTAGTTTTCCTGCTCCACCACAGCTGATTAAATCACCTGTTTGTGTTTTAGAAGCCTATTAATCAATCACCCACTGATTTAAACCAGGTGTGTTGAAATGAAGAAAACTACATGATGTTGGCTGTAAGCAGGCAGAACCTGTCCTCCTGTTGGACACATTTTATATGCAGATCAGCTCGTTAGAAAATTATTAATGAGTTATGGCGTATATATTATATAAGGGTTCCTAACCACCAGGCCCTGGTCTGTGGATGATTTAGTGCTGATCTGCAAAGACAGAATGAAAAATTTGGTTAATCCTGTTGACTCATTATCAGTTGGGTAATTTTGAAAAGGGTCAAAATAGTTTGGCTTATGAATGCATTCTTTTACATTTTTTATGCATTAATAATCTATAGAGTTTTGCCTTAAACTTGAGTTGGAAATGGAAATTACAATACTTTTATTTTTATTCCAACTTTCATCGTTTCATATTGTGTTTGTGTTGTAATGTTAGCTCATTGTAAGTATATTTAAAGATTTGTGAACTTTGTTTAAATGCAGAACTTTGATTGAAAAGAATGATTTAAGCCCAACTAACTCTGGTGTAATTCCCCACAGTCATTGGTCAATTTTTTTTTTTTTCATTGGTCATTGGTCAATTTAAACTTATTTTGGGTGGAATTCTTTAAAAAATCATGCTGGGCCACACAGATAACCTGACCCTGCTGCACTGAAACAATCCAGTGTGGGTTACCAGAATAATCCAAATGAAGTTGTTTTTCCCCCCAGATGTTTTAGTGTCCACATCAGTTTTTAATATACATTGGTCAGTGAAGTATTTTATTTTGAAACATTACTATACAGTAATAATTTTTGTCAGTGTGACTAATAGAAATAGTTTGTATAATAATTACTTTTGTTTTACATAAAATAAGGACTTAATAAAAACACAGTTCAGGTGATATTGGATTACTTATAATAATTTACCATTATGATTTTTATTTTTTTTTACATAAATATTCTGAATTATTTGAGGTTTTATTTTGTCTGCATTTAATCTCTGAGTCACAACCTCACTTTGAGAAGCACAGTTCTCAATCATGTGATTAAATAGACATTTGTGATGAATTTATACTTTTAAACACAACAATCAAAGACTATTCAAATGTTCAGGTTTTCCCAAGTTTAATTTCTTGATCATTTGTCAAAAATGAAAAACTCTGATCATCAACACCTGAGTGGCAGCCTCTATGATCGGGGGCAGGTGTTGGGTTGTGGTTTTCGTTTCTTTCATCTGACTGCGTGAGAAGGTTCCTGCCCCCCTGACAGCTCTTATCTCTGTAGCTTGTTTATGCCTGAGCTGCTCTGAATCGATGTCTGATTTGACAAAGTCAACTTTCCAAACACGTGTTTCAGTCATTCAATCGTTTCCACCTCGTGACCGGATCAGAGGTCTCTGAAAAGACTTGATGACAACCCGAATCGATGGCTGTCGGTTACATTTCACACAACTTTATCTGATAACTTGATTTTTCAATACATCCATCCATCCATCCATTGTCTGTAGCCGCTTAGTCCTCCACAGAGGGTCGCGGGGCAACTGGTGCCTATCTCCAGCGGTCAAGGGGCGAGAGGCGGGGGACACCCTGGACAGGTCGCCAGTCCATCGCAGATTTTTCAATACAGTCTTCTTTATATTCGACCCTCAATATTTTGCCACGACTGGCTAGAAAAAAAAAGTTTGTTTCACAAAACATTGCACAACTACACTGCTGCTTTAACAGGTTTTACTTATTTTTCATCAATTCTATGTGTAAATTTGGATGTGAAATAACATAAAAATGAGAAAGTAACGGATACACTGTAAAAGGAAAGCATGGGTCTAACTTTAAAAATTTGCTTCAGTTTGTTTCAAGTAATTCTATTATTTTTTTCCAAGGTAATTTATTAAGTTTATTTTATTATTTACTTATTGCTAATTTATTAAGTTTAAATGAACTTGGATAAACCTAATTCATTTACTTGTAACAAATCGAAGCATTTTTTAAAGTTAGAACCACGTTTTCTTTTTACAGTAAATTTATAACTTTAAGCTGCTTTTAAAGCATTTATGAGCGAAGGACAAGTCTGAAAACCATCACGTTGCAGGTTTCAGAAGTTTCTGCAAAGTGTGTGTGTGTGTGTGTGTGTGTGTGTGTGTGTGTGTGTGTGTGTGTGTGTGTGTGTGTGTCAGAGGAAGATACGTGAATCCTCTTCACGTGCAAACAGAGGCAGTATCATCTGTTCAAGTGCTCTTCTGTGAACGTCCTTGTGTTTGCAGTGATTGCTACAACAAAGGAAACAGACAGCCCTCTGCACATGCTGTGCTTTAGTTGTGGCTTTGGAGAAAAAATGGCAGCATTTTCCAGCAATTTGAACTTTTAAACATGAAACACCTGACAGGAAAAGAAATGTCAGACTTGTTTGCAAAGGCCGACAAGAAAAAGCTGTCATTGGATGTTATCAAAGAATAAAACTCAGTTTAAGTGTTTTTACAGATGTTATTCAAACTTTATAAAAGCTTAAGTTAGAATATTTTATTCTTTTCTTCATCGCTCATCAGTGCTGTACCGATACAGATTTATTCTTTTTGAGAAAACTGCCACTTGTTTTGGAAATTATGCATCTGCAACAAAATTCTGTAGGCGTGAATGACGGCCACAACACTTAGAGCTTAAGGACATAAAGAGGTAGAAATGATTGACAAAAAACCCAAAAGCAATACAGTTTTATATGTGAAGCAAAAAGATGTGTTCTTTATTGATATGGACACATTATTTTTCCAGGTGTCTCTGTTATGCTTATTTATCAAAGTGAAGTTCAACACTGGTTTATTTTGAAACAATATGTTCCTAATTCATTTTCTGTTGTCATATTATGCTATACTTGTATAGAGTAGTATTTTAGCACAGTTTTGGTTTACGCATTCATTGTGTTTTTATTATAACAGAAAAAAAAGATTAGCTGTTAAGCAGCAGAATGTTTTTTTCATTTTGTTTTTTTGCTGAAATCTGGATGTATCGTTTCTTAGAATATGGTAAAGGTTCAGTATTTTCTCTTTCATAAATATATTTAAAATAACATGTGTTTTCAATAGTTTCTGTAGATCATAAGGAGGTTTGTAGCTTTTGATTTGAGCTCCAAGTTTATGTTTGAATCATAAAAGTGATGAATTTATTCACTCATCCTCTCATGATTGTTTTATAAGTCATTGATTAATATTTAAGAGATAATGGCCTTTTTATCTTGACATCTGTGTATTTCGCTGATCCTCCATCAAACCTCATTTTATTGTTCTGAGATGTTTAATCATCATGACTCACAGACTCAGAAAACACAATAATACAATAAAGCTCAATTTTCTTTTCTGAGAAAACCAAATGTTCCTCTAACAGTCATCTCCTTATTAGTCATAGTCTTATTATCAAATTAGGGCTATTAACTTTTATCTCTATTCTAGATGAAAATGAAGGATGTTCTTTAAGCCTTTTACCATTTCATGATATTTTAGCTCTGTGTTACTGATGTGTTCATACAGGATATTTTAGAAGCAAAATCTGTTTTTCTCTGGAAACCGTTGCCAGCTGCAGGTGATTCAGCAGCGCAGAGAAGATTGCCTCTGACCCTTCATCCTTCTTCTAGCTGAAGGGACAGAGGCTTGAGAAGCTGAACAGACATGAAACCAGTTTTTACCTCTTGAAAAAACCATCACAGGTCTGAACACTACCTGAAGGTCATCAGTTTAAAAAGTTTCAACTCTTTTTCTGTGAGAACTTCCTTAAGTCATTTGTTGTCTTGTTTTACTTTTAAAGATGCTTTTTATGCTGTCTCTCCACAAGCTTTTTTAAAAGACGTTTGAGAAGAACCGGAGAAATGTTTGAATAAGTCATGTCATTTTGAATTTCTTGTTGCAAAAAGGCTGAAAAAGTCCTTTAAGATTCAAGTGAGATGTGCTGTAAATGTGGAACCTGAGGAGTCTAGTCTGCAGAGTGAACTCCAAAATGGTTCCCATGGAAACGCATTCGCTGACCCTCCTGATGGAGGAGAGGACAACTTTCAGGGAGAAGAATGCACACAATGTATGTGCAGGGTTACTTTGTCATTCACTTCAGATAATTCTGTTTCACCCCCTCTGTTGGCTTTACAGCTTCATTTTAAAAAACTACAAAGATCAAGGATGAGGCAGCTAAGGGAGGCTGTGAGTGGCCGGTATTTATCTGATAATAGACTTGAGTAGGATGGTGAAGAAGGTGTATGCCAACTGGAAACCTCAACTTTTATCTGAGTGTTCAGGATGTGTGGGATTCCTGGCCATCACGAATCATGTATCACACACACACACACACACACACACACACACACACACACACACACACACACACACACACACACACACACACACACACACAGGAAGGGAAAAACAAGTGGGCGAGGATAAATACTTGATAGATTTCCAAACACAGGTTATGCAACAATCACAATAATCAACCCAAGTTACTGACTCAGCATCCTCCCACTTTGTCCCTCAGTGTTTCAGGATGGATGGATGAACAGATAGATAATAAAAACAAGGTTATACTTGTTTAATTTAAAAAAACTTTATTTAAAAAACTTTATCTGAAATGGCTTTAAATACACGATAATTAAATGTCCATGCGCTCCTTTATTCTCAGTCTGTTTGCGCCTCACTGGATGTGGCACCTCTCCAGTCCCTTCCCAGACTTCCTGGCCGGTCCAGTGACCTGTCTGAGGTCCGTGGTGAAGCTGGGCCGACGGGCCAGAGGGTACAGGGTGCCGCAGGGATCATCTCGTCCCGCCACCCGCCTCCCCTTACACGCTGCCCGCTCCGTGCGCATGGCCTGGTACGACCGGAGGGACACTTTGCGGTGCTGAGACGGGCCGGTTTCCGTCGGGAGACCGCCTCGTTTCGCCAACGTCTCGAAGACCTTTTCTAGATTAGTGCTGTCCTTTGCGGATGTTTCAAAATAAGCGCAGTCATCTCCGAGGGCTCGGAGCACCTCTGCGTGCGACACGCGCCTCTCAGAGTCCAGGAGATCCACCTTGTTGGCGCAGACCACCAGGGGAACCCGCGGCTGCGCGCAGTGCCCAGCTGGCACCGGCGGTTTACTGAGTTTGGATTTAGCAGCTAAAATCTCAGCTCTCAGGTCGCACACCTCGTCAAAGGAGCTCCTGTCATCGAGGCTGAATACGAGTAGAAAAATGTCTCCTGTAGAAAAAAAAAAAAAGAAACAAAGTTTTAGCGCACAGAATTACGCATTTATTTAAACGTTCACTGATATTTTCTACTGAATCTGTGATAGTTCTGATCAACATTTGACAAATAATATTATATTTATTTTCAGAACATAGAGTCAGACTGTCTTTACGCACCAGTGAGAATGGACAGACGTCGCTTGGCAGGGAAGTCCCTCTCCCTGGACGCATCCAGGAGGTCTATTTGGTAGGTCTCCCCGCGGATGCGGAACAGCTTCCTGAGGAAATCCTCAGAGGTTGGGTTGTAGTCCTCCACAAATCCGTCTCGGAGGAATCTTCTAAGGATGGAGGTCTTCCCGACCCGCGGTGCACCAAGAACCACGATGCGTTTACAGTTCTGCGGCTTGGTGAAGTACAGCGGGTCTTGTCGGTGGCCCTGATTGATCCGGCAGGGCCGGGTCTGACCGTGCAGGACTAAAGCTGCCAGCTGATCCAGTGGAGATCTCTTGCACGGATGGCTGCTGTTGGTGGGGGAACGCTGCATGACCGCTGCGCCTGTGCGCGTCTTCTTTTCCTGTTTCCACTGAGACGTGGCAACTTTAAGAATCCCCAAGCCCGCTTTGACACCGGATGAATTCAGGTGCTGCGAGGCGTGTTTGTAAGCCAGCAGGACTCTGGAGGGACCGTCGCTCTGTCCGTCCAGCATGTTACCATGAAACGGGGAAGTTTCTTTCAGCTGCTGCGGATCAGGGATGGAGTCGGTCTGCGCGCCAGTGGACATGCTCCCCACTCCAGAGGAACAGTGGGCAGGTTCACTGATCTGATAGGCCAGCTGCAGGCGGTGTTTTGCCGAGGTGGCTGATGTCAGCTGTCTTTATAAAGGCTGTCCCAACCCCGTGATTCGCCCGCGTCATGCTGACTGACAGAAGCATGTTGTCTCCATCCAGAGAACACAGTGTTTTAGACTAAAACACAGAGTCTGCAGGTGATACAGCTGAGCACACAGCTCGCTTCGAGTCCACAGCCTCTGTTTGGCTTGGCTTAAAAACAGGCTTTATGAAGCATAATAATAATAACAACAACATTAATAATAATACAAATACAAGATACGAGAAGCATATATGACATTTATAGGAAAAACATAATAAAGACGATGTAATATGTCCTTTCAAATAAAAAAAAATTTTTTTATTAGGATGAAAATAATATGGCTAAAATTAAAAGTTTAAAGATGTAAACAAAAGAAACAGAAATACAATAGAGACACAATTCAATAATGTGTTGATAGGTAATTTAATTGTCAATGACAGAAAGAAAGAAGGAAATAATGAAAAAAGAAAGAAAAGAAGAAAACACCCGCGTCACTGTTGTGTATAATGTTGGTTGTCATGGTTCCCACCTGCTACGTATCGCTAGCTTTAGCGAGGTGAGTATGGCTAACCTTTACTCCTGTGTTTCTGCTGCTGTAGATAAAACTAAAGGATCAACGAGGACCGAGTTGAGTCGCTCAGGTACAGGTGTCTCTGTCCTCGGTTGTGCTGTTCGTCACAGTCCGACTTTAACCTCTTTAAGGGGTTTTATAAATATCATGATGGCTCGTGCTTCACATAAGTTTAGATCAAATCTAGAAGTAAGCTATGTGGGTGGAAACTTAAAAAAATGTGACTGAGAGCAGATGCCTCACTTTAAATTAAGAGATGTGCAAATGTTTTCAACTTCTTCAAATTTTTTAGTAAATCAGACATTTTACTGTCCTGCCCTTTTGGCATTAAAGCATATTGTAGTTTCAGTTTTTTAAAAGAAGAAAAGTGGACATTTATAGAGATGCCCTAAAAAAACTACAGTATATCCAGATAAACAGTGTCTGAGTCTCATGTTTTAAAAATCCAGCAAAAAGCATGATCCTTCAGCTGATTACCTGTCTGAAGAGGTCCACAACCACCAGGGCCAAAGACCAGAACCAGGCCCATGGACCAGAACCAGGCCCATGGACCAGGACAATAGACCAGAACCAGGGCCATGGACCAGAACCAGGGTCATGGACCAGGCCCATGGACCAGAACCAGGCAGTGGCCCATTTGGTGGCAGGCTGTACAGACAAAAACTTTATTTAAAAGCAAAACTCTATACATATTTTTAAATAGTGAGCAGAAAAAAATAGAAAAATAATCATGTTACTCTTTGACAATATAATGGATATATGAAATTTCTATTAAATGTGTGATAATTAAATTTATGTCATGCACTTTATTGCTTTTGGTTACACAGGTGATTACCAGAAATTATTCAAGAGT
>SSNR01000033.1:10878-69770 GCA_006937965.1 Callopanchax toddi | reverse complement strand
TGTTTGTTTAGTCTGTGTTTGTTTAGTCTGTGTTTGTTTAGTCTGTTTGTTTAGTCTGTGTTTGTTTAGTCTGTGTTTGTTTAGTCTGTTTGTTTAGTCTGTGTTTGTTTAGTCTGTTTGTTTAGTCTGTTTGTTTAGTCTGTGTTTGTTTAGTCTGTGTTTGTTTAGTCTGTTTGTTTAGTCTGTGTTTGTTTAGTCTGTGTTTGTTTAGTCTGTTTGTTTAGTCTGTGTTTGTTTAGTCTGTGTTTGTTTAGTCTGTGTTTGTTTAGTCTGTGTTTGTTTAGTCTGTTTGTTTAGTCTGTGTTTGTTTAGTCTGTGTTTGTTTAGTCTGTTTGTTTAGTCTGTTTGTTTAGTCTGTGTTTGTTTAGTCTGTTTTGTTTAGTCTGTTTGTTTAGTCTGTGTTTGTTTAGTCTGTTTGTTTAGTCTGTGTTTGTTTAGTCTGTGTTTGTTTAGTCTGTGTTTGTTTAGTCTGTGTTTGTTTAGTCTGTGTTTGTTTAGTCTGTGTTTGTTTAGTCTGTTTGTTTAGTCTGTGTTTGTTTAGTCTGTTTGTTTAGTCTGTGTTTGTTTAGTCTGTGTTTGTTTAGTCTGTGTTTGTTTAGTCTGTTTGTTTAGTCTGTGTTGTTTTTTCTGTGTTTGTTTAGTCTGTGTTTGTTTAGTCTGTTTGTTTAGTCTGTTTATTTAGTCTGTGTTTGTTTAGTCTGTTTGTTTAGTCTGTGTTTGTTTATGTCTGTGTTTGTTTAGTCTGTTTGTTTAGTCTGTGTTTGTTTAGTTTGTGTTTGTTCTGTGTTTGTTTTTTCTGTGTTTTTTTTGTCTGTGTTTGTTTTGTCTGTTTTTTTTGTCTGTGTTTGTTTTGTCTGTGTTTGTTTAGTCTGTTTGTTTAGTCTGTTTGTTCAGTCTGTGTTTGTTTAGTCTGTTTGTTTAGTCTGTTTGTTTAGTCTGTTTGTTTAGTCTGTGTTTGTTTAGTCTGTTTGTTTAGTCTGTGTTTGTTTAGTCTGTGTTTGTTTAGTCTGTTTGTTTAGTCTGTGTTTGTTTAGTCTGTGTTTGTTTAGTCTGTGTTTGTTTAGTCTGTTTGTTTAGTCTGTGTTTGTTTAGTCTGTTTGTTTAGTCTGTGTTTGTTTAGTCTGTTTGTTTAGTCTGTGTTTGTTTAGTCTGTGTTTGTTTAGTCTGTGTTTGTTTAGTCTGTTTGTTTAGTCTGTGTTTGTTTAGTCTGTGTTTGTTTAGTCTGTTTGTTTAGTCTGTGTTTGTTTAGTCTGTTTGTTTAGTCTGTGTTTGTTTAGTCTGTGTTTGTTTAGTGTGTGTTGTTTTTTCTGTGTTTGTTTAGTCTGTGTTTGTTTAGTCTGTTTGTTTAGTCTGTGTTTGTTTAGTCTGTTTGTTTAGTCTGTGTTTGTTTAGTCTGTGTTTGTTTAGTCTGTTTGTTTAGTCTGTGTTTGTTTAGTCTGTGTTTTTTTGTGTGTGTTTGTTTAGTCTGTGTTTGTTTTGTCTGTTTGTTTAGTCTGTTTATTTAGTCTGTGTTTGTTTAGTCTGTTTGTTTAGTCTGTTTGTTTAGTCTGTGTTTGTTTAGTCTGTGTTTGTTTAGTCTGTTTGTTTAGTCTGTGTTTTTAGTCTGTGTTTGTTTAGTCTGTTTGTTTAGTCTGTTTGTTTAGTCTGTGTTTGTTTAGTCTGTGTTTGTTTAGTCTGTGTTTGTTTAGTCTGTGTTTGTTTAGTCTGTGTTTGTTTAGTCTGTTTGTTTAGTCTGTTTGTTTAGTCTGTGTTTGTTTAGTCTGTGTTTGTTTAGTCTGTTTAGTCTGTTTGTTTAGTCTGTTTGTTTAGTCTGTGTTTGTTTAGTCTGTTTGTTTAGTCTGTGTTTGTTTAGTCTGTTTGTTTAGTCTGTGTTTGTTTAGTCTGTGTGTTTAGTCTGTGTTTGTTTAGTCTGTGTTTGTTTAGTCTGTTTGTTTAGTCTGTTTGTTTAGTCTGTGTTTGTTTAGTCTGTGTTTGTTTAGTCTGTTTGTTTGTTTAGTCTGTTTGTTTAGTCTGTGTTTGTTTAGTCTGTGTTTGTTTAGTCCGTGTTTGTTTAGTCTGTGTTTGTTTAGTCTGTTTGTTTAGTCTGTGTTTGTTTAGTCTGTTTGTTTAGTCTGTTTGTTTAGTCTGTGTTTGTTTAGTCTGTGTTTGTTTAATCTGTGTTTGTTCAGTCTGTTTGTTTAGTCTGTGTTTGTTTAGTCTGTTTTTTTAGTCTGTTTGTTTAGTCTGTGTTTGTTTAGTCTGTGTTTGTTTAGTCTGTTTGTTTAGTCTGTTTGTTTAGTCTGTTTGTTTAGTCTGTTTGTTTAGTCTGTGTTTGTTTAGTCTGTTTGTTTAGTCTGTGTTTGTTTAGTCTGTGTTTGTTTAGTCTGTGTTTGTTTAGTCTGTTTGTTTAGTCTGTGTTTGTTTAGTCTGTGTTTGTTTAGTCTGTTTGTTTAGTCTGTTTGTTTAGTCTGTGTTTGTTTAGTCTGTTTGTTTAGTCTGTGTTTGTTTAGTCTGTTTGTTTAGTCTGTGTTTGTTTAGTCTGTGTTTGTTTAGTCTGTTTAGTCTGTTTGTTTAGTCTGTTTGTTTAGTCTGTTTGTTTAGTCTGTGTTTGTTTAGTCTGTTTGTTTAGTCTGTGTTTGTTTAGTCTGTTTGTTTAGTCTGTGTTTGTTTAGTCTGTTTGTTTAGTTTGTTTGTTTAGTCTGTGTTTGTTTAGTCTGTGTTTGTTTAGTCTGTTTGTTTAGTCTGTTTGTTTATTCTGTTTGTTTAGTCTGTTTGTTTAGTCTGTGTTTGTTTAGTCTGTTTGTTTTTTCTGTGTTTGTTTAGTCTGTGTTTGTTTAGTCTGTGTTTGTAGTTTTAGCCCTCTTGTGTTTTAGTTCTCTTGTGTTTTAGTTCTCTTGTGTTTTAGTTCTCTTGTGTTTTAGTTCTCTTGTGTTTTAGCCCTCTTGTGTTTTAGTTCTCTTGTGTTTTAGTTCTCTTGTGTTTTAGCCCTCTTGTGTTTTATCCCTCTTGTGTTTTAGTTCTCTTGTGTTTTAGTTCTCTTGTGTTTTAGTTCTCTTGTGCTTATGGTTTAGTCTGGTCTGTGTTGTGAGTCAACCCTGTGTTTTAGTTCTGTGTTTTGCTATTCAGTGTCTCTTGTCCTGTCATTGTGCACACCTGCCTCTTGTTCTCCCTTGATTACTCCCTCAGTATTAACATAAACCCTCCTGTGTCATGTCTCAGTGCTAGTTCGTCTGCTTTGTTTGTCCCAGTTCCAGCCCTGTTTGACCTTAGTTGACCCCCGCCTTGACTTCCTCCATTTTTCATCCTGCATTTGGGTTCACCACACTCCTGCACCTCCCTGACAATCAGAATGACATATGTTGTGGAACTCTAATCATAGATCATAGTTTAGACCTGAAATATCATTTAAAACATTTAGAAAACTTTGGTATAGAAAAATGCTCCACCTAGCTGCTTTAACTGATGCAGATGTTTAAGGGATGAGCTGCTTCACTGAGAAATGAGGTGAAGGAGATGACTTTGAGCAAGTGGAGAACTAAGAGTTTTCCAGTTCCAGAAAAGATGGAGGATGTTGGCCCAGTTCCCTTCCCTGATGAACCTTTGGGTTTTCAACATGCAGAAAGTTGAAACTCTGTGGTGGAAAGTGAAACTTTCTTAGAAGTCGTCTGTTGGGACAATTACGTCACAGGTATTGACTCAAAGATCCTAAACAAACCGATTAAAAAAGGCTGACTGTAATGGGAAAAACTCCAGAGTCCCAGAGGTGATAACAGAAAGAACAATGTTCCATGAGCTCCTCGGCATACCAGACCAAACTTCACGCCTTCTACACAACCTAAAATATGATCAACAAAGTGTTGTTGGAGGATTTTCAGCTCAGAGGCAATGAGAAGCAGCAGAAGGTCACCCTGCTCACCGCCACAACTCTAAATCTGTTCAAGTTTCCTTTATTCAACATGTTAGATTATTATGAGATGTTCATGTGTATTTTCTACCTGAGTTCATTTAAAAAGATTGGTCCTTGATGTGAATTTGTGTCTCGTATATATTTAATTGTTTAGTAAATTTTTATTTGTTATTCTGTGTAAATAATATAATTACTATCTTATTATCTGTTTGGAGAAATACGTAGCTTTTAGGGCTGATGAGTTAATAGCTAATCTGATCAAAGTGGTTGCTAAAAGAGCTCCTATCTCCAAAATATCATGAGCTCATATACGGATATCTTTATTAACCTTAATACTGCTGTCAATTATGTGTTATTTACATTGACTTTTACAATTATTTACAAGCATAAATATCACCACCAGCAGCAAACTGTTGCACTTCTGATGCATCCTGGGGTCACATTTGGCAGGAATGTCTTAATATTTTGCTGAAATGTTCATGTGATGTGAAATTCCCATCATAACGAATCCTGTGAAACCAGTGAGATTTGAGCTGCTTTGAAACAGCAGCAACACTTTGATCTCTGCTCAGACAACCGCTAGCTCATCAGACGACATAAAAGTTATTTCTCTAAACAGAGGCTGTTCTGGGAATACAGTAATTATGTAAACCATTAATACAGAAACATCACCAATAATGTTTATAATACAAAATGAGAAATTTTTACTTTAATGGTAAGAAACCAGTAAAACTTTCTTTTATTTTTAATTTAAAGAAAATGTTTAGCTTTATGGCAATAAAATGTTAAAAAGCTCAAATGACACAGCAACATTCTTTGTGGTTAAACACACCTGGCCAGGTGAGCTGAACGTATTGTGTTGCTTTTCTCTCAGGTGTACGCGCTGATGGAGGACCTGGTGGAGGACCTGTTTGACCTGATGGAGGAGATAGATGTTGAAGACGGACAGAACACAAACTATTAACACGTTATAGATTTTTGCTGTCGGATCAATAAATGTGTATTTCCTGGAGTCTGGACCGTCTGTACCGCCCTGATCACGCCTCGAACCCCGCGGATGCTGAGAGGTTTGAACCGCTGACGACGCAGCGGACGCGCCGCCCCCCTGCCGGTGCTTTACGCAGACGGTCCGCCTCTGTGAGAGAGAGGAGGGTGAGTGAGTCGAGCCTTAGCTTATCTTCATCCTATGCGGCTTTCACCACCGACTGCCTGCTGGGGGAGGCTCTCATCCTCCCGGATAGGCCGGGATTCAGGCACTGACGTCCCCGTTAAGGTTTTAAAAAACGCATTCCCGGTTCCGGTGAGCAGGACGAAGATGCAGGGAGGATAAATCGGACCGCTTTGCAGCTCCCTGCGGAGGGACATCTTTATTTCTAAAGAGAGGAGATGGTCAGGAAGGATCAACACAAGAGATGAGCATCATGGTAAGCGGCGTGCTCTGTCTGCACCCCCGGCCTTCATCGCTCACCTCTAAGTAAAGGAGCGGAAGAATGTCTGGCTGCGCTTCGACAGGTCGCCTTTCTGAAGCGGGGTTCATGCTGCACATGGCAATCCCCAGAGGGAATCCACCGCATGAGGGGGCGTGTATGTTGAGGGGAGAGATGTGTATAATTTAGACCCCTAAAGCCCCCTCCCTCACACATCCTCTCACACCATCTGAATTATAGTTTTACATCAGAATAACTCTGTAATTTAACTCAGTAACAGCCCGTCTCTTGTCAAGTCCAGATTCTGCCCACTTGTAGTATTTTAAATGTAAAATACTAATGCTTTCATAACACGCATGCGCATTTCGCAGCAACGGAATGACGTTAATTTTGAGTGGTTAGAGCAAAATGACGCACTGAACTCAACTTTTTCCTTTTTTCAGACAAGCTTTGAATTATTATTATTATTATTATTATTATTGATCATTCTCATTTTGCCTGATGGACTCATATGTCCATATTTAAACTCAGATCATTAATTAGAGGATTTACCCTGAGCTGGGCTGGGAGTTAGAGACAGGTTTTAAAGATTTTATTTGCATGAGTCATGAGTGTGATTCAGATTTTACTCCCTCATCAGTAAAACATAGAGATGCTGTATTATCCACAAAGCACCTCGAGTTTATCCCTGTGCTGCCAGATTTGATCAAATACACTCATTACAAATTAAATGTAGACATTTGTTTCAGAAATTACCATTTTTTTATTGTTCAAGTGTAAATTAGACACAAAAGGACAAGTGTTTTATCATTTTACTACTGTAACATAAAATGAATTTGACTAAAAGGTGGATTAATTTAAATAAAATGAACAGCGGTGTGTGTGTGTGTGTGTGTGTGTGTGTGTGTGTGTGTGTGTGTGTGTGTGTGTGTGTGTGTGTGTGTGTGTTTGAGTTTAATCTCTTTCTGCTTTTGGAGCATTTGATAAATTATGCAGTTTAAACACCACACATTTCTCATGCATCATTTCAGATGATCCTATTGGATTTAGTCAACTTGTCGTCTCCGCTCTTGAGGACTGTTGTGCACACAGGAAGCTCTTGTTACTCCCACATTATGAAGTGTTCTGGTGTGAGACTTGAATAAAAAACTCTAAGCAGCTGATAACAGCAGCCTGCACTAACCTTTTGTTTGTGAGGGCTTCTCTCTCTCTCTCTCATTGTGTGTGTGTGTGTGTGTGTGCATGCATGTGTGTGTGTGTGCGTGAGAGACTGAGATGATTGTGCAGAAAGCTGATATTGGTTGCAGGTGCTGATCATAAGTTTCTTCCTGGTGTCCTTCCTTCTCTCTGTCTCCACTCACTCTCACACTCGTCCCCTTGCAGTTGTGTATTGGTAACATCTCAGGTCTTTGAGGTTCACGTTTAATCAAAACAAGGCATCTTGCTTTAGTGTGAACTGTTGAGAAGTAGCTAAAGGTTACATAAGAACATCAGTGGGATTTTTTTAAGCTTTCACAATCCCAAATCCAAAACATGGGACAGTAAATACACTATGACTGTATTTAACCTCGGATACTTCAGGTTCCACCTAATTAGCTATAATTAATTTGTTAATGAATACACAGGACATCTAATCCCAGGTTAAAAATGAATAAAAAGTGGACTTTTGAGTACTGGTCATTTAGAACTAGATAGATTGACATATTTGTAATTCTTTGCAAATTTATCATAATTTAAATAATCTTTTCATTCATTTTAGATAGTTATTTCACATTTCCTAATATAACTTCACATTCATAAACAAACAATAAATGTATTCATTTTTATTATAACAGAAACAGACAGCAAAAAAATAAATAAATCAAACTAAACAAATGTTATCATGCAAAGAAGAGATCACGACGGTCCTTTAGCAGGCTGAGTCCATACAGAAATAACGAAAACAAATATTCTATATTTTTCTGTATTCACCCCCAGTCTCTTTCCAAGGAAGGGAACTTCTGCTCTAACCTTACAATGCAACCAAACCCTCATGTGGTTTCTGAATCAACAAAAGCTTTTTAAACAAGAGGTGAATCATCTTCAAAAAAACCAAGAGAAGAAATCCAGTTGTTTTGTTTTTTCAGTTTTAATATATAGTGACATCACACTAATTCAGATTTAATGACATTGACTCTCAGTAAAGGCTTAGGTTTAATCAGAAGGAGAGCTATGGTGTCACTGGAGTCCATAATGATTAATTCCCCTTTGTCCTCTGAAATAGAAATTGTGGAAGGAAAAAATTGGGTTGTGAGTCTCTCTCAGAGGCATGTGTGCACGATTTGGCCTAAATTTTAAAAAAGCTGTCAAGACTCTTTATCAGACAACTGAGGAGCAGAGATTGAGTATGGCCTACTTCTTTGTGACTGAGCATCAGTAAGTCATTGTTTACATCACTCAGTAAACTCACTGACAGAAAGAAAAAATTTTAAAAAACTTTACACAGGAAACTCAAACATCAAATCATTATGTGAAGTTGTGGTTTGCTGAATATAAAGCCTGAAAATCCTATTGAAGTTTACATTTATCTAATGTTAGTTCAGATACATTTATTTTTATTTAAATACCGGTAGTAACTTTTAAGCAGGTTTTTCGTGTCAAAAATAAGACTTAAACAGTTTCAGGAAAGAAAACTAAATGTAACTAATTAAAAGTATACTGATTTTAAAGACAATAAGTTAATAAAGAATTATTAACATTTTAAAATGCATTTTGGAAAACAAAAGGTACATTTAAATAAAAAAAAAACAATAAGTTTAATGTGAAATTTGTATTAGGAAGTTATGGTCAGCAGAGCTGCGATCTAACAGGACCAGAGGAACGGTTAAATGTAAAACTGTAAGTAATCTTTAGATCGTTTTGATACCTGTGAACTTTGAATTCATAATTCATCTTTGCCTCTTTCTTACAGGGGCGTCCAAGAACTCCTGATAGAGCAGAGGAGCCTTTTCTGGCATAGCAACCTCTCTTTCTTTCCCCCTTTCACCTGTTTCACCTATTTGCTTTCCCTATTCCCTTCACATCTTCCATCCAAGTCACCATGACAACCTCTGCCCTGCGCCGGCAGGTGAAGAATATCGTGCACAATTATTCAGAAGCAGAAATCAAGGTGACTGGAAAATAAATTGTTCTTTAGAAAATATAAAATGTGATGATAAATCTTATCAGATCAAAGTGAACTGATCTTGTTTCCTCATGCATGATTTGATTATTTCAGGCTTTTTTGAGATGAATACTCATGAATGCAAAGAAAAACAAAAACTTCTCTTTCAATGTTAAAGGTTCGCGAGGCCACATCAAACGATCCATGGGGCCCGTCTTCGTCCCTCATGTCAGAGATCGCTGATCTGACCTTCAACGTCGTGGCGTTCGCTGAGGTCATGGGCATGGTGTGGAAGCGCCTCAATGACAGCGGCAAAAACTGGAGACACGTTTACAAGGTTAGTGTTTCTCTAATCGCTGCTGTGGGACCTGGAGCTTCTAGATGTGTGGTTCCTCTTGAGAACTTAAGATTAAAGGGCCATTCTCAGTGTTGATGCATATATTGTGCACTTCTTTGGAAGAATCAGTAACCAGTAATCAACCTCTGACTCCAGGCCCTGACTCTGCTGGATTATCTTCTGAAGACGGGATCAGAGAGAGTGGCCCAACAGTGCCGTGAAAACGCATTCACCATTCAGGTACACAGCTACAATAAGAGCACTCTGCAAAACATCTGGTTTGTTTTTGTTACCTTGACAACCACTCATGACCCTGTAACACATTCCCAGAACAATTAATCAGAACAAAATTAATATTATTATGTTGTTATTTTCTTCTTTTTCCTGGAAGTCTCTCTTCATTTTCTGTGTGTATAATCAATGCAATCTGAGCTGACAGAGCATGCTAATGCTAACAGCTCATTATGAAGTGGTTTTCTGGTTTGTAAATGCTGATGATTTGCTAAACGTCTGAGCTGTGTAGTGTTTCATCTCCTGATCCGTTTGAGCTGCAGGACTTGATACATTTTCTTTAAAACGATGGTGGTAAAAATCATAAAGTAAAATCGGAGCCGCATTTCAGTTGTTGCAATGTAGAGCAGCTGTTTTTAATGACTTACAGCTGTAAAAACACGTTTTATACAGAAATATTTCATAGCTTGTTCTGGAAGATATTCATTTATAATGTTTAAATGTTGAAGGTTGTGCTGCAGCTGCCAGCCCATGCTTGTGTAAATGAATAGGTTTCAGTGAAGAAGTGTAACAAGTATAAGCACAGATATGTGTAATCCAATATAAAGCCAGTGTTATGGAGACTAAGGATGGTAATTTATTCCCCATCAAAACCAAATAAATGACGTCGGCCATCTCAGATTTTATTCAGGTGAATCGTGTTTTTATTTATTTATTTATTTATTTATTTATTTATTTATTTATTTATTTATTTATTTATTTATGCCACACAGGACTGAAAACACATTATGAATCCAGCAGCTTTCAAGTGACGTTCAAAATTCAAAACACCAGGCTGTTCCCTGTGAACAAGATAGTGAACATTTTAACACCTGAAGCCTGAATGTAGGAACCTCTTTAAATGAACGGGACCATTTCCTGATTAAAGAATAAAAATACACCTCAAATAATTTATTATAGGTGTTGACTTTTGATGATTCCCATAGTTTGTATCTTGCTGTTTTCATATTGTTTTCTATTACAATTAGCTGTAATTAGATATTTAATGCTTAAAAACAGCATGACTGTGCTGGTGAGTGGGCGGGACTTTCAGCCACACGTCTACACTTTGTAGACACTGGTTCCAAATATACGTAACAGCACATGTTAACAGGATATTATGGCTTCACATTAGAACAACAGAAGTAAATGTTTATGCTCTATGGTGTACAAATACAGACCACACTGCTGACATATTCAAATTAAAATTTATTTTGAGGTTTTCTATGTCAGAACTTTAAAAAATAATTTTAACCTTTATACCCAGCAGTTTATTTAGAAAACAAGAAAGAAAAATCTACATTGAACATGAAAGTTTTTCTGGTAAATTCAGATTTAGTCTTTTCCATCAAACCTTTCTTTTTCACAACTGCTAATTGCAAATAAAAATGTTGATTGAAACAGAAGAATGGGTCTGAATAAGACATTAGCTCTTGGAGCCTGTTGTAACTTGATAAGGAGATCAACACTGACCCTGACTGTCCTGAGTAGCATTGATCAAACCACTTTGACTCTAAACTTGTCTCTTCTCTCTTTGACTCATTGAGCTTCTCTATAAACTGACAGCACCACACTAGGTGCTCCTCAAACAGACAGTTTATCACTGAGCTGAAGTTAATGGTTTGGTAAAAAAAAACAAATATATGACATGGACTTTGAATGTTTTTGCTGACTTCTAAACTCCTATGAAAATGCCTCTCATTCAGACGCTGCGTGACTTCCAGTATGTGGACCGCGACGGCAGAGACCAGGGGGCGAATGTGAGAGAAAAGGCCCGACAGCTGGTGTGCCTGCTGCGGGACGAGGACCGGCTCCGCCAGGAGAGGAGTCAGGCCCTGAAGACCAAAGAGAGAATGGCTGGGGGAGGAACCGGAGGGGGTGGGGGTGTGTACGGAGGCATCCCCCCCTCTTATCACCCGGGCAGGCGCACGAGTCAGCCCAGCATGGCCGTGCTCTACGGTGAAGAGTTCAGCCGCTCCAGAGGCTCTCCATCCTCCTTCAACTGTGAGTTCGGGTCTAAACTTATCTGGAGCAACGAGCTAATTCTTTTTACTTTGATAATCTGTGAATAAATAGACCACGAGTTAAAAATACACAACTACACTGACTGAGGCTTTTCATCACACTCCTAATGAAATGCTTTTTGTGCAGCAGCCCAGCTCTTTGGAGTTCTCACAACATAGATTATTAATACTGCGGCGTAGGCCTGAAAATATTCACTTCCTCACTTTGTGTGCATCTTGTCTCTGTGCAGCTCGTCATCCTCTAACACAAACTCATTCCTTCTGTGCTAAAACTTCTCTCCTCGTTCCTCCTGCAGCCTCGGCCTCGTCTCCTCGCGCCGCCTCAGACCTTGAGCAGGCTCGACCTCAGACCAGCGGCGAGGAGGAGCTGCAGCTCCAGCTGGCCTTAGCCATGAGCAGGGAGGAGAGTCAGAAGGTGAAACTACACACACAGAATGTGCAGCTCCGCAGTGTACCAGCCTGTCTGGACACACTCAAGGTTCAAAAACTGGAGCTACACACATCTCTGCTCTCCTCATGGCCTCAGCAATGGAAATGTTATCAATGTTTGGAACATTCACCCACAACATTGGCCCTGTTGCCATAGAGATGAATGACACAAACAGACTGCTTAAAGCTTTAGTCAAAATAAGCGAGAGCACAAAAACACACAAGAAACACAGCGAACTACTCAGTGTAACGCTCACCTTCAAACAAAAAGCAAACATTGACAGCGTGTCAGGTCTTGAGTTTTTCACCTGCAGTTTCCCGTCATCATTTCATGGCGTACGGGAGGAAAGTAGCAGTAAAGACATTTCATTAACACAATTTCTAAGAGATAACAGGACTGTGCTCCTCGCTGGAAGGAGGGGGTCCAGATTTAATCCTGTCCAAACCACCTGGGAAGGTCCAAAACTGAAGTTATATTTGTTCAGTTAAAATGTCCCAGCTGCCATTTCTTGAGTCCCTTGTTTAATTAGTATATATATATATATATATATGTATATAATATTTTTGTGAATATGATGACATACGACATGTCCTGTCCTGCAGCTGACTAAAGACCGTCTCTTCTTTTTTGTCATTCTTTAGCTAATTTTTATCTTATTTTGAAGGACCATGCAGTTTTTCCCTCTTTGAATCAGTCTTTCAAACAATGTTTAAACTTTTGGTAAAAGTTTTTCTTTCATCTTTGCGCTAAAATTGCTCTGAATCTTAGCAGACATAGTCCTGCATCCAAAGAGTTTCCATTTCATGTGAATGTTGCTGGACCAAGTCATAGATGTGTTTTGATGATGATGATGGTGGTGTGTCTGTGCTCGTTGCATTGATGAAGTCACGATGCCGCCCCTGCAGGAGCAGCGCTGTCGCCAAGGAGACGACTCACAGCTACAAAAGGCCCTGGATGAGAGCCGCAGAGAAAGCCGGTCAGGGACACACGAGGTTAGTTTAAAAATGCGAGTGTGTGAGCTGGGAGTCATGCGTGTGGGTACTCGCATGGTACTCTAGCATGCATTTGCATAGGAAGGTGGGTGAGTGCTTCTGTAGGTGGCTGCTGGCAGGCATTTTGAGAATGAAGCTGAGTGTATAGTGAGACATAAAAAACAACAGATACCCATAATGAGGAAGGTTTAGTAGAGACACAAGAGGGCTGAGAGAGGAGAAAGAGCTGCGTGCAGAATGATAATGGCCGAGTCTTCTTTAACCTTGAGCTCAGCGTGACGCTTCCCTGAAAGCCTTTATCTTGTGGCACATCAGCTGTCTAACTCAAGTCTTTCAGCAAACCAATCAGAGTCCCTTGTGTTATGTACACATCCCCGTGGCTTGTAATTGGTGACATTATACTCATATTACCCTTTATCTCAGAAAGCCAGGTGCTTTCAGATGCATCGAGGTCTGGGAGAGAGGACTGGTTCTTCAGCTGGCAAAAAACACAGGAAGTTCACAGGATCAGACTCTCACATCTAGTGTTCAGAACATCAATAAAACAATAAAACACGCCTGGATTAGAACACAGTTCTGTTCTGTGTTAAAGGGCTTTGCCTAAAACTCCATGCATGACTGCAGTTTTTCAAATTTGTATATCAATTTAGAGTTTGATTCCAAACCATAAAAAATATAATTAATATTTATTTGTTATATTCCACATGTATTATTTTGTCATTTGACATAGAGGAGAACATCAGCAAAACCCCATATTTTTGTATATTTTATTTAGACATGTCACATGCACCTCCACTATTTTAAATTACAACCTGCATACGTTGGGTGTCCAGTGAATTTACTTTAATACAGTTTTATTTCCAAGCACAGACACTCCTTAAAAGCATGTTATGGACACTGGCTCCCTGTTTGGACATCTGGGCGTCCAGAGCAGCTCTTCTCTGCTTTTATAGCAACTTTGTCTGTTTTCTTCATGTGATCGAATAGATTCTGTTTTACCAGTTGGAGTTTAAACTAATGTTATAAAAATATTTATTATGACATCATCTGTGTATTTTGCTGGTAGTCCATATAGATTCTACTGTGATAAAAGTCATTTTACACCATTAAACAGCTCAACTCTGCTACCTGCTGATGTTAACTGGTGCCTGCAGTCTCTTTAAATTGTGAACTCTAAAGTGTTTAATTCAATGAGTGTGAATTAGTTGTCATTTCAATATTGACCAAAGTAATTTTTTACATAACTGAGCAGCTCTGCATGGAGCTAAAATGCAAGAAGCAAAACAAATCTGAGACTTGACCTTTCAACTTTCTGTTAAATCAACTAAAAGAAAAGTTTTGCAGATTGTCTTCATTTATTCTGCTGGGGAACTTTTCTTTACTGTCATTTTTGAGCTGTTCCACATCAGAAAGATGCAAAAATAGAAGCTGCTCACCCACGCTGACACAGATTCATTCAAAATCACTGATGTAAAACTCAGAATAATATAGAAAATATCATTAGAAGAAGACATTTTAAGGTACTTCTTTCTTTTGCTGACTTAATACTCATAAACTCAGATTGTGCTGCTCAGTTATATAAAACAACCAAAGTTAACAACCTTTCAGTAGGTTTTAGAACCACTTTAGATGCAATGCTAGTGTCTCTAATGTGCTAACATCATGATTCATCAGCTGATTGGTAATAAATCTGATGTCGGGTCAGTTTTTATATGTGTCAGATGTAAATGTGACTTTCTGGCAGATTGTTTAAATATTATTTATTGATTTCAGTAAGTTTTGTAATTTTAGTCGAGGTTTTCCTCTTTGGGGCTGAATTTTTATCTGTTTTTTTTATGATAAGCTAAACTAGAAGCACATCAGAGACAATGAGGGATTTGTTTCTTCTGTAGTCGGCCATGTTGGACCTGGTGGACATATTTGGACCCTCGTCTGAGTCACAGCCTCCCCCTAGTGATCCTTGGCCTTCAGCACAGCCCTCCTGTAACTCCACCTCCAACCCCTGGGACTCAGTAGGTGGGTGATTCATCACAAACATCCAGTACGAAACCCAGAGCAGTCAGAACAACATGTGGGCTTCACCAAACTCAGAGGAAATCATCCTCTATCTTCACAGCAGTCCAGTCCAGTACGCCTGTGACTGGCAGCCCCTGGTTGGACCCTTCTTCTTCTAACTCGTCCAATCCCTGGGCTCCTTGCACCAACTCACACACAGACCCCTGGGAGGCAGCGCGGGCCTCATCCAGTCCTCCCAATCACGCCTGGGATGGTCCAACAAATGGAGGTACTTTAATATCGTGTCATCAGGATGAAGTAGGTTCATCACATCATTGTACTGGTTAATTCTGTCTCCCCACACAGACGGTGATGGGATGGATCCATTCACAGCACAGGAAGAGGAGAAGCTTCAGCAGGAGGTTCCCAGAGTGTCGCCCCCTCAGCCTGCCAGTCCAACAGGTACCGAAACACTAGGGGAGGTTATTGATACTAGAACTACAAAAAACTGTAGTTCTTTAATAAGTATCCATATAAATATCAATGTTTTAGTTTTATATTATGTTTACCACACTCCAGTTCTCTTTTGAGTCCAAAAATAAAAACTCTTTAGAAATGAATTTGTCTGCAACAAGAAAAAGAAAGAACAGATGAACTGAAATGTTTTCAAACCAAATGAAAACCTTTCATTAGATTTATTTAGATCACCTCTTTGAAACATGAGATGATTTTTTAAAGTTTTAAAGACAGCTTGTATGTGAGAGAAGCCGTTGTACGAAAGGGCCAAGTCTGTTTTAGCAAATGTAGTGATTTAAGCAGTTTGGTTTGAACTGTGGGATCTTGTTTTCTCGCTGCTAAGGATGAAATTAGTTTTTTTTTTTACCACAAATCAAGATGAACATGATTTTATGTGTTTTAAGTGGGTTTTTTTAATTACTTTTTTGAAATATTTAATGACTGCAGTTTATGTTAGACAAGGGTTTTTTGTAAAATTGCAAATTATTTTGATGTTTTTTATTATACAGAATAATCAAGGTTTTGCATTGTTTAAAAATTCTGAGAATCCAGATGGACTTTATAACTTAAAAAACAAAAACAAACAAGAGAAACTGCCATTAGAATCTCTCGTTTTTCATTCAACAAGACTTCAAACGTTTTCTGAGAACTTGATATGACGACCTTTCCATCTTGTGGAATTTTAATTGATCTAAATCTTATATGTCTAATATTTAGACATTTTCAAATCTTTTTTAAAGTTGTTTCACTTGTTTTGCAGATTCTGAGTTGTTTGGAATTAAACCAGAATCAGACCTGTTTTCTGATCAAGACTCAAAGTCAGACCCGTTTAGACCGGACCCCCCAGTGAAGCCTCAGATGAACGGTCGGCAGTCGGCCAGTCCGGAGATGTTCGACCTGTCCCGGTTGGCACCCCCCCTCAGCGCCCCGCCTGCCCGAGTGTGTCGGACTCCAGAGGCTTTCCTTGGACCTACGGGGGCCTCGTTGGTCAATTTAGACACTCTAATTCCTCCCAAACCTCCTAGCAAGATCCAGAATAACCCGTTCCTCTCAGGTAATAACAACACATGGAGACTGCTGGGATGTTATTTGTTTTTAAATCTACTTTTTTTCTTTCAGGTCTGAGTGCACCATCTCCTACTAATCCGTTCCACTGCGACCAGCCACGCCTCACACTCAACCAAATGCGGCCGTCCTCCACCTCTCCGCTGCCCCCTCACATGTTGTCCTACAGCCCATCGCTGCCCCTCCCCCTGCTCCACCATCCACCTGTCCTCCCCTCCTCCTTCACACAGCCTCCTGCTGGACTCCTGGACCTCCCCTCTAACCTCCCGCAGCCCCTGCTCCCCCTTTCACCCCGATCAGCGCCTCGCACTCAGACTCAAACACACAGTCACAATCCTTTCCTCTGAGACTCCTGCCTCTTCCAACCTGTGCTCTGCAGAGAAAAGTGACCAAACAGACTCTTTTGATGGGGTGACGAGTGCCATCTGCAGTGAAACTTGTTGGAATGAGTCCAAACTGGATCCTGTTATGATGTCATTGTGACAACTTAGAAGTTGGATTGGATAAAAGCCTCTATATGACCTGAACTTTGAAGATTAAAGCTCGCTCTCTTCTGCACAGACATGCTCTCAGGCGTGCCTCAGGATGCAAACATGCAGGCAACACCAACCTAAACGGTTTGTTTGATGCTTTTCCCCTTCAGCTGTGACAGCTCTGAGCACTCTCTGACCACAGAGACAGAACGTTCCTTTTGAAGGCACAAACACGTTGATTGTCCACAAAGCTTCACCAGGTTCCTGACTTGCTGCTTCACCGACAAAGCATGAATGCCTCTTGACCCCAAGAATCCAAACTATTCTTTTCCCCCGAGCACCTGAAATGAGTTCCTCAACATAAGTCCTTTTAGTTTGATGAGCCAAATTGCATCCTGAGCTTTTTGTTCCTGGGGAAGGTCCAAACTTTTAAGATTCAAGAAAGCACAGAACACAACATGAGAGCTAATTCCTACATATAAATTATGATACATATATAATCTGCTTTGCCTTTTTCAAAGCTCAAGAGCATGTGGTTTGAAGTTAGCTCAACTGTTTGTCCTTTAAGGTCAGAAACTTCTGCAGGATTTAGTTGAATTCAGCAGTGGAACAAACCAGCCTACGATCAACCTTCCTAGCTCAATGTGGACTTATTTTAATCTCAGATTAAACCCAATCAGATTCCTGTACCTACCTCTGCTGCTGACCTGAGGAGGACCTCAGGAAACCCCTCCTTCCCTCCTTTAATAAGATTTTGCTTTATTAAAATGCATTTGGCTAAAGAAACCAAACTACAGGAACTTTGTTTTCAATAAAAACGCGGGATGAGCAGAGCAGGCTGAAGGAACCACAGAATCTGAGACGAAATGCTTTATCTCTGCACTGAAACTGGACATGAATGTAAAATGCCTACCTATAAACACACAGGCTACGTACATATGTATTTAATAGAAAATATATTGCTGTATTATGAAGTATTACACTAATAAATTGCTGGTGTTTGCATTTTAATTTTATTCAACAATTCATGAGTTAATCTTTTTTTTCTGTTCACTTACCCACTGACTGTGACACAATGCAGCTACGTTCAATTTAGATTAAGTTTTGGAAACACTGTCCAGTTATGGATAAAACCTAGAAAAAAGGTCTACTTTAGTTTGTATTTGACAGAAGGCAGCTTTGTGCAGGTCAAGGTGTTGTCTTGTACCTTCTAAAGTATTTTTATTTGGATCTCAGAACCAAAAAACTGTCATAGCTGTCAAAATATACTCTTACTGAACAGGTAGTTTGTTCATTACTCATTTAGTTGCCTTAGGTTAAACTCGCTTGAACTGCAAATCAAAGGTGAAGTAAAATGTTGAACTTCCCCATCCCCTTTAACCACTAGATGGCAGCATCAGCTCAGACACTGTTTTCTGCTGTCTGAACAGAACTGAACATACTGCGAATCAGCACTGATTTAGGGCCCTATAGAATACCTTTTTTTTTTTTCACAAAATGTGTTTTTTTTTTCTGTTTTATTTTTCATAATTTTGTATTCTAATCAAAATCATGTTTTTGAAAATGTAAAACTGGGGAATAAAACTATATTTGGCAGAAAAAACAAGCTCTGAAAATGATTCAAATGGATTTTATAGAGCTCTACATTATCATTTATTATACAATATATTAAAATTGCTGACAAATATGTAACAATACAATATTGTTACAGACATACAACAAAATAAATATCACTTGCAAATAATTCAAGAAGAAGTTTATTTATATAGCGCCTCTCTAGATATGAATCACAAGGTGCTATACAAGTTCAAGCTGATGAGACAGCGATAAAACTCTATTCAGATGTACAGAGACAACAATCTGAAGCCTGAAAAAGAGATTTAAAAACATCTGCAGTTTCACAGTAAAGGGTTTAAATCAGATAAACATGCAAAGTTAGACCACATGAAATTAAAAAATGTGACTCCATCATTTGTCCTTCTACTGGATATATTTTACACTTAGATTTTAAATGTCACTCAATTAAATCAAATTCAATAGTCAAATTAATTTCCCATCCATCCATCCATCCATCCATCCATCCATCCATCCATCCATCCATCCATCCATCCATCCATCCATCCATCATCCATCCATTCATCCATCCATTCTTCTGTTTACTCTTCAGGCTCCATTATGCAGGTAAATATGTTTTTTTCATTCATCACATCTTTGCTTAGCCAATCTTACAGACTTTCATCTGTGTGTGTGTGTGTGTGTGTGTGTGCGTGCGTGCGTACGTGCGTGCGTGCGTGCGTGCGTGCGTGTTTGTGTGTGTACACTATGCAAGATAAATTGCAGGGGAGTGTGTTGCAAGCCATCAAAGTGTCAGAAACCTACAATTACCAAAGCAAAATAAAACGATTTAATGAAATCCACTTATGTCTGTTCAGCCAGACTCACTCAAACACTTTCCTTCCTTTTGATGTCTGAGATTCCTGTCCAAACAAAATCAAGCGGAGTCTGATCGCAGATCTAAACAGCTGCAGCCTCGACCTCCTGATACAGTAAATCAACACTTGATATGCAGCATTGCCATGTGGTGTTGATTTGGCGGAGGAGGGGACATAAACAGGCAGCAGTGAGTAATAGTGGGAACAGTTGTTGGAGTGTTGCAGTGAAAACTATTTTCCATTCTGAAAAGGGAAATGATTAGAGGATTTGTGAACCTGCAACGCAGAAAAATGGACAAAAATAACTCATAACCTCAACCTGAGCTGGAAACATCTGAATGAAATTATTGTCTGTTATTGTGCATGGCTGTCTGCAGCTATTAATCTTTATTATTCAGAATTTAAGATTGGGTTTGTTTCACAGCACAAGTGCAACATGGAGGCCTCAGAAATGAAAGGTTTTATTGGCAGCAGATTTTGCTGATTTGACATACAAGCACAAAATAACCATCTGTTAGCCTGGTATGTGTGCACAAATGTATCAAATGTAAAAGGATTTATTTTTCTCTATTTCAGGTATCACTCAAGCATGAGAGAATAAATTTGGATCTTGGCCTCCTGGAGCCATTGTTGCTGGCCTGCAGTGGGGCGCCGTCCAATTTTAAGAAGTATTCAGGGTGATAAATTAAGCTTCTCCTGACTAAGGTGCTGCTGCAATGTGGTAACAATTATTTCAGAAACTAACTCCAACACATGCACACAGTGTTTTTCACTCAGACTATATCCTGCAGCAGCACGTTGAAGGAGTCATGTAAACGTCTGAGAGGGCAAATAAAGGACATAAGCATAGAAACTGCTTTTGTAAAGAAGATAACACACAAGCTGCTACATGCTTTTATAGGGTGGACAGTGAGAAACAACATTAGAAACCAATAGTGCAAGAGTGAATTAGACAAGCTAAAGTCAAGTCAAATTTTATTTATTTCAAAAAACAAGTTCTGACCCAACTTCAAAAACAGTTTGACTCATCTGGTGGCTCGGTAGCATCTCAATCAGTGTCACACACAACCTCTGGCAGACACACACAGTCATTCTACCTCTCATGATTCTGTTCCAGCCAAATATTAAGACAACAGTCAGGAATAATATTTCAGCCCATCCTGTTATTCTGTCCACTCACCAAGAACCTTCCAGGCTACCACAGCCAAAGTTAACAATAAAAAAACAGACTAGTCATATCTGTAACAAATCAGAGTAGCAGATAAAAAAAATTGATCAGACTTTGCTGTATTACAGTAAACAAAACAAAAATGAAATATGGTTCTCTTTAAGAGACAATGTGCCTTTAAGTGCCGTATTATTTTGTTCTCATAGGTTATTTGTCATCTTGGAAATATCACAGACATATTAAAATATGTTTGGTTTTTATCAGGTAACTATTATTCCTTATTAGTTCACAACACAACTAAACTGTGCAAACTCTACCTGATCAAGGAGTTTATGTAAAAACATAAAAACAAAAATAAAAAACTGGTGACATTTGTTTAAAAAATTTAAACTAGTTGTTGCATTACATAAGTTTAAATTCCAGATACTATGTGACTAAATAGAAAAGTACAACAAATAGAAATGTACAACATAAACAAACTATCTACAGAATTGGAATTTGGGATATTTCACAGAAAAGAAAAAAACGTATCTAAATTTTGTGTGACAATATTTTCATTTTAAAAAATTGTAATTGATTAAAAAAGATACTAAAGGCAAAGCAAGTATAAAATATATGCACAAATTTAAGAAATGACCAAAACAGCTGCAAAAACACAATCCAAAAAAAGATTTAAACAATTTATTTATTTTAACACGAAACATGTTAAAACACACAGAATATTGCATTGTAAAGGTTTAAATTACTCAGTATTGTTCAGTTTTCATCAAAATTGTGGTATTTTCAAAGAAATACCAACTCAATCGTGACGTTTAGAATTGAGATATTTGACGTGTTAAGCAGCGAATCAAACGTCTGTCCGTGTTTTCCAAGAGCCAATGAACGTCGAGCATTCAATGTTTGCGGAAGTGCTGCGCTGCTGTCTTTCATGGTAGAAGTTTGCGCTTTTGCCTTCGTCAAACGAAGTCAAAAATGTTAAGTTAAACTACTAAAACACATTTTATTTGATATTTAGTTGACTTTGATTCATTTTGTGTCGAGAACATTCGCAAAATGTGCGTTCAGTCATACTAAAATGCACGTGTTGGACGCGTGGTTCAGTTCACTACACCAAATGTCGGTTTCGTTGATGTTTTATTGATTAGCTACAGCGCTAACGGACTCATCAGTAGCGGGAACCTGGAGCAGCAGGATCCGGGCTCAGAGATGGACCCGAACCCACCGAAGCGGCTCCGAACAGCTGATGGAGGAGTGACGGAGGGAGGAAGAGGAGAGCGGGGGGATGAAGAGGTGGAGGGTGCTGTGGATGTGGTGAGTGATGGACGCTCACTGACACGAAGGAGAATTAAAAAGCTGAAGTGTTTGACCTTTATCCGCTACATTTAGGGAGTTGTTTTCAGAGCCCTATCGTTTCTTAAACAGTGTCAGTTTGATTCATATTCAAGTTCATTTCCCTTTTGGGTTTAAAGTTCATAGTATTACTCATAGTTGCAGTTTCTGTATTGTAGGGGTGGGCGATATGGCAAAAATATAGTTTTGTGTAGAAATGTTTGCCTAGTTCCTGATTTCCTTTTTTTTTTTTTTGTCTAAAATGTTTCAGATAATCAAAACAATTCGAATATCAGACAAAGATAACACAAGTAAACAAAATATATTGTTTCTAAATGAAAATGTTTATTACTAAGAGGTAGAAAGAAATTGCTCCTAATAACTGGCTGTAACACTAGAGGTGGCAGCAACTACAATCAAGTGTTTGTGATAACAATGAGTCTCTCACATCACTGTGGATGGATTTTACCCCACTCATCTTGACAGAATTTTTTCAGTTTAGAAGAAGAAGGAGAAAAAGCTTTTATTGTCATTGAATCAGCATCCAATTTAGCCACATTGGAGGGTTTTCCAACATAAACAGACTGTCAAAGGTCAGACATTCTCCCTCTGGATTTTCTGTTTAGACAGCAGGTTCTTCTCAGCAAAGCAGCCCCAGACCACCACTCCACCACTACCATGTTTGACTGTTGGTATGAGGTTTTTCTGAAATCCAGTGTACGTTTTACTCCAGATGTAAAGGGACACACACCTTCCACAAAGTACCACTTTTGTCTCATTGGTCCACAAAACGTTTCCCAAAGTCTTGGGAAGCACCAAGATGTTTTTGGCAAATGTGAGATGGGCCTTTTGTTGTTTTTGGTCAGAAGAGGTTTTGACCCTGGAACTCTCTCACGGGTGCCATTTTTGTCCCGTCTCTTTCATATTGCTGAATCATGACCTCGGACCTTAAATTGAACCCAGTTAGACCTGCAGTGTTTTAAATGTTCTGGGTTCTTTGTTCTTGAATTTCATTAAAATAAGGCCTTATGGGTTGCTTTTTGAGATCCTTTAGCCTACTTCATGCTATCAAACATATTCTATTGAAGTAATTTCTTAATTCTTCAGTTCTGATAGTAATGAAGGTCCTGTAATCCTGGTTGTGGTTAGTGGAACTGAACTCAGCTTTTTAAATAACGTGGTTAAATCACAATTAATAATTTAACTAGAGAGGGAATTACTTTCTCTACATAGGGCTAGGTTAGTTTGGATAGCTTTTTTCCCATTAATAAATGACAAATGATCATTTGAAGACTGCGTCTTGAATTTACTCATGTTATTTTTGTTTGATATTGAAATTTGTTTGCTGATCTGAAACATATAAGTACAAGCGAAAACAAGAAGTCTGTAAGGGGACACACTGCTGTATGTCAGGACTCATTTATGCGAAATCACAATAATGAATTTATCACCATTTATAAGGAGTGGTTGATATGATGACAGCATTGTGAAGGATTGGAATGTATTTATAGTTTACCAAGTTAGTTAATGCATTAACACCATTCACTCAACAGAAACACTAAACAGAATTTGAGTTATTCACATCTAAAGCTCAGTTCTGAGTCTTTCTGATGGATAAAATGTGACGATTCTATGATCTCTGTACTTTTGTCAGATCTTCAACACGTTCTAATTCTTCATGATATAATATTGTCACATTGCCCACCTCTAACCTGGTTTGACCTTTTCTCTGTTTCCTCTGTTTAGAGTATTATCATGCCCATGTACAATGCCTCTAGTTGGCTGGATGAGTGTCTGCTGTCTGTATTACACCAAGACTTCACCGGATCCATGGAGCTGTCTGTGTTTGATGACGCCAGCACTGTACGTTGGTTTTGTTTGCCTATTTACACATTCGACTATTTTGTTTGTGTCAGCCCTCGGTGGAGTCCTAGTCTCTTCTTCATGTCCATCAGGATGACTCGAGGGAAGTGGTGGAGGGTTGGAGGAAGAGGCTGGAAGTGAGAGGGATCTCAGTGGTGGTCTCTGGGCACAACTCCCCCCAACCTAAAGGAGGTCAGTCAGCTGTTGATTAGCCATCACTTTCTGGAGTGTTCTGTCAAAATCTAATCTCATCACATGGTTTTCTTTGTGAGGATTGATGTCATTAAAATGTACAAAATTTAAAATATTTGTATAATGTGAAAACTTAAGAGAATTAAATTTTTACTGGATTGTTGAACAGTGTTTTAACTTTTACATCCTTGACAACTTTTACAGCATCTTATAATAGTTTAATAGTCCAGATCGTAAGAGTTCCCTTTATAAAAGCTGATTAGGCCTCCACTTGTTTTGAAGATGGGGTTTTTTTTTTACTTCTGATCTGCAAAGCATTTTCTATTCAAACTGAAGAAGCTCCTCAGATAAGCAGATCATCTTTAAAAACAAAAAAGAAATGAGTTTTTTGCTATTAAAGTCAGGATTAACTTTAGAGAGTAAAGCACAGAGGATTATTTTTAATCTTGACTGATAAATGACGAGATAAAACTTATTGAGAAATAAATTCTCATTCAAGAAAAGATACCCTGCTTCAGTAAATAAACCCTTAAATAGGGCTGCACGATATGAGAAAAATCTAATATCCCGATATTTTTTGGCGATATCGCGATACGATATATATATATATATATATATATATATATATATATATATATATATATATATATATATATATATATCACGATATTTTAAATAAGCTCCGAAAACAAATGTTATTTTGAGCTATGTGCATTAAAAGGCACTGGTGTACTCGTTTGAATCATCCATTCACATATTTAACCATCAGTTGCAGAGAAGGTTTCATCAGGACAATACTGTTAAACAAGTCTCTGCTCTGGTTCTTACTTGACTTTCCTCCCAAATTAATTTTTCCCCCCAGTTTTTACTCAAATTTCCCTCCTTTTTCCTAAACTCAGTTTTAATATTTCTAAACTCCACATTTTTGTTTTAACCACAGTTATGAACCTAAAAAGTGAATAATTATAAAGTTAATGACAAATAATTCAACAAATCAAAGCCACAGGATTCTAAATCTAATGAGTGTTATTTAACTTAAATAAAACAAAGTTCTGTGGTTCAGCTGATCATTGGGTGTTTAAGGTATTAAAAGTACTTATGATATATTTTTAAAGAAGATATTATGTGCAAACCAAATAATCTAGTGTATCTCACTTTTAAAAAAGTATTTTTGTAAAATAAATTTCTCTAGAATTAAACTCGGCATAAAAATGTCTCATAAAGAAACATAAAAGCTGCCTAAAGATAAAACTTGAGACTCCTGCCTGTTGAACAGACCTCTGTTCATTTTAACTTCTCCATCCATCACAGAGCAGAGACACACGGCGTTCTTACTATCAGCTCATTACAGGGACTCTAACGCTGCAGCCCATCGTCTGCTGACTAAACTTAGAGAAAAGTTGTTCTCCAGATTCATAAAAGTCTTTTAAGTATGGTTCCGTCCTGAGCTTTGAGCTAAACTTAAGAGAAAATTCGCGTTTCAGTGAGAATTTTCTCCGAAGCGGTCTGGTTATTTCGTCTTCGGTTTTCTCTGAGGGGAGCTCAGCTGAGCCGCTGCGTCACCAGATGACATGAGGTGTGGTGGCTGCAGCGGACACAATAACTCAGAAAATAGTTTATTCCCTTTTACTGAACTCAGTTTTGTTTGGTAATTCCCGCGATTCCATCTAATTTCCGTCTTTTTTCTCATCGAGGAGACCCGCTCGCTCATCGCTGCAGCAGGTAGACAGTTTTCAGGTTGGGAGGGGCAACGAGTGATGCATTCACAGCGTGTGGGAGAAGCGAAACTTACAGTGAATTACAAGCAGACGGCTTCAATTTGCCGTCACAGTTTATACTCGAGTGTTGACGATATAGCCATTTTACACATCCCACGTGGAAAATACCGCGATACATCGAATATACTCGTTATATCCCCAGCCCTACCCTTAAAGCAGCACTGGACAGTTTTTAACACTTTAAGTTAGAGCATTAAAATTGATCTAAATGATTATTTAGTTAGAAACTTGACCAGTTTCATGTTTGACAGCACTCTGCACTACTCTACTGGCCAGATACCGCAGTAGACAGTTTTTGGGCTCGACCCGAGTCTAAATCGATGATGTAACTTTTTGCTTTATGGCAGAACAGGTTGAGGGAACGCAGAACGCTAGGGGGAGAACTCCTGCCGAGGAGGGATTGTTTCAGCAAGTATTTCAAAGTTTAACCAGTCTGATTATTAACCAGATGTTGAAATATAGTAGAAAATAATGTTCTGAAAGATTTTCTCAACACCACCTCACAGATAAATAAATATATAAATAATTCAGCCCGAACCTGACGAGACCTGAGTCTCTCCGCGAGCTGACTAGAGCACGGTGAAGCCGGAAGATATCCTTTTTTTCTAGGTGATATCAACCATGGTTGATATCACCTAGAAATGGATATTCGCGGCCCGGACAGAACAGCGGAGGGAGGCCTACTGGAACAGCGGAGGCTCCACACGCTCTTCACCGGCTCAGTGCCTCCAGCTGCGGCTTGGCTGACACGCAGACCCGAGGCTGAACCAGCCGTTGTCATCCAGCAGCTACGACTAGGGTAATCTCTCCTACACCGACCTGATAATCAAAGCCTTCCTCTACAACACCTCACAGGTAAATAAATCCGTGAAATTATTAGCTGAAAGCTGTCGCAGAATGGGCTGGAAATATTTCAGGCGTGAGATGATTTACGACAGTTAAAGTGAAACTTTCAATCGTAGCCTCCTAGTGCCCCCTACTGGTTAAAAGTTGCTCAGTGCTGCTTTAAAGCTTCTTGATGACATTCTGGTTGAATTATGAGCAGTGATCAAATCAAGTTCTGGTGGAACCACTGAAGAAGAGGCTGTAAAAATCCTATTGGGTTCTCATCTGAGGAGCTTTGTCAAAGTTCCTCGGATGAGAAGCGTAACGTCTTTAAGGAACCAAAGTTGCCTTCATTTGAACCCATTAGAATTACCATGACCTGGATGACTGAGAACCTTAACCAGCAGGTTTTAGAGGTTTGAGAAGAACAGCAGCAGAGCCTTGTTTAGTTATAAAGAAACTGATTGTGGAGTATTTACCTTATTGGAACAATGACAGAGAGAATGCTAAACCTATGAGTCTAGTCTAATTTCCTAATATAGTTAAAACACCCTCCATGAAACAAATACATTAGTCTAGATACTTTATTTGATTCTTTTCTGTGAATTTTCTTATAAATAGTTTTATTTGTTTGCTGCAGACCACATCATAGCTTACTGTGAGCACTTTGTTGTTTTCTCTTAACTCAGAATTTTGAAAGATTCAATCAAAACATACAATGATTTTATTTTTTGTCTTTCAGTTGGATACGCCAAGAATAAAGCTGTGACTCAGAGTTGTGGACAGTGTTTGTGCTTTCAGGATGCGGTAGGTGTGTTTTAATTTACCTGGTCAGACGATATTAGCATGTATTAATTAGAAAACGTTTACTAAATTTTTGCACCTTTTAAAAAAATCACGTTTACTAAGAAACTCACAAATGTAGACACTTTCTTAGGTAAAATTGTCATGTCCGTGTTGTTTATTGCACTACGTTTGGTGTTATTGTTGATTTTTTTGAACAAGCAGTAATAAAAACAGTTTTTTTGGTGACATCAAGCTAGAAAATAATAACGTATATATTTTTTCTCCAGTAAAAACACTTTGTATCTGTTCACGTGAGAATAACTGACAACTTTAACAGGGTTTTTTTGTAGGGGAACATTTAAATTTTAACCCCTTGTAGCTCTGAATTCAGGGCCAATCTGCACACTCCAAAAGGTCTTAGGGTAAGGGTACCTCAGTGAAATGGGATTCAGCCCACGGCCAGATACCACTCCTGGATGTGAATCACTTTCCAGCTCTTAGTGAAAACTTCATGAGGAACCACTGAGTCAGTTTAGCCACTTGGGCTCAGAAATCCATCGTTACTCAACAAATTCCTGAACTTCCTCCAGAGGTGTAAGCTGAAACGTTATTACACAAAAAGAAAATCATGTATCAACTCTGCACAGAAACAAAAAGTCCTCACCTCAGGAGGACAGAAGGACGGTGGTGGACACGTGTTCTGAGCTCAGATGAGAAAATGTTTCAGTTTCTCTGTGGAAAAACCGATGTTGGATTCTGTGAGCCAAAAATGACAACGATCATTGTGGAGGAGAGTTTTAAAGTCCAGTGTTTGTGTTGTGTGATGGTCAGTGCCAGTGATACAGTATGATGTGTGAATGTGTTGGAAACTTTGACATGTGAAGAAAAATATTTTAATATATTTGTTTATTTTTTTCTAAATACAAAAGTGTTTGTCAGTAAAGAATAAACGTTTTTTTAATTGTATTAAATGAACAATAATTAAAATATCAATTAGCTTTAGGTAGGGATGCACTGATTCTGCTTTTGAAGGCTGATGCTTATTATCTCTAGCATGCTGATACAGAGTAAGGCTGATTTTGATTTATCTTAAGGGACTATAATTAGCAAATATGTTTTTTTTTAAAAATTAAGTTGAAAATTATGTTCCTGGAAGTAAAATCTTCCACATCTGTTTCTGATAGTGAATTAATCTTTACAAACCAGGAAAAAAGCTGAACTTCTTATTGCTGCTTGGCAATGTTGCATTCAAAGACCCCCCCCACCAAAAAAAATCAAACTTTTGAGTTTCAGATTACCGATTGAATGTTGTCTGGTTCTGATCAGCAGTGGATTTTTTGGTGCTTCTGTAGTTTTGGAATTTGAGGTATTTTTTGGAAAAGTTCCAAATTTTTAAAAGTGTTGTAAAGTGTTTCTCAAAGCTTAGAGCTTAAACTTGATTGTAAAAAATTCTCGAGGCAAAGTTATTTGATTTAATGCTTTGTTTAATCCACATGACTGCAAACTGCTCAGTGACCATTTGTTTCAGGGGGACGGTTATTCTTTAACGAGACCAACAAGATGCAGCATCCTGAGTCATTCTGTGTAGAGCAGTCTAGAGACAGAAACATGTCAAACAAGGCAGAGCTGCATCAATCTGTGCACTCTCGGCTCTTCGTACATTTTACTGACATCTACATGTTCCCTCTTAAAATAATCTCAAGTTGTTGAACTTCTGTGCTTCCACCATAAAGAACAATAGCTGTGATACAGAGTCGATCTACCTTCAAAGTGATTCAGTGTCAAAGAAGTATTTTCACAAAAAGTTGAGTTGTCCAAAACACAACAGTTGAACTCAGATAGACCAAACAGGAGTTTAAGGTAATCCTCTGATTCAGCCAGCCTGTCGTCTCCGTCCTGGACTCAGCTGTACAACATCCAGTTAGCTGACTCATAGCTTTTTTAAAAAGACAAATGTTCTGAAATAAATAAATGACTGAGCTGATCTTTTGTGGCATGCTTGCAAACAGAAGAGTTGCTGGTTCTGATGGCAGAGAGAGGAGAGCACTCATTTGATTTGATGGATTATTTGATAGAGTGATATTTCTAAAATGTTCCATAGTTGCAGCCATATTATTAATCTTGTTTTGTTTTCATAGGATGACATTATGTTGCCTCAGAGAGTTCGCCTCCAGTATGAAGCATCTCTCTCCCATCAAAATTCTGTGAGTTTCTACAGAAGTCCCAGCTTGTTCACTTCCTTCCCTCTTTCTTATCTTCTCGTTTCCCTTCTTTTCTCCACACATCTACTCCTGTCTTTCCTTTTCTCTCACTCTGTTGTCTGAAAACGTGTTCATGTTTTCTGCGTGAGCGCCAGTGCAGCTGGCACACAGAGCGGTGTGAGTTTCCCGTGTTGACGCTGTCCGTGGCGTGCCAGGTCAAAGGTTAAAGGTTGTGTGTTTGAGGGGAAATGAGTGGGACTTCATGGAGACAGCAGGCTTGCTGCCCTGCACAAACAACCTGTCATTTTCTGTTATGATTTTTATATTTATGGTTCTAGAAAAGAAAAATAAAGATTTTCTGTTTGTTTGGTTTTTGGTTCCTACTCTTTCATTGATCTTGTGGATCTCCCTTTAGTTCTCTTTTTTAATTTCCTTTAGGAATTAATAATAATTTGCTTAATAAAAGAAATAAATTCCAGAGCCTTGAGTACTATAATATTGTTTATTATTAGTACTATTATTATGTTACATATTTTTCCATGCAGTTAAAGCTACACAGGCCAAACAGTCAAACTAAACATGTGTGTTTTCATGCCAGCTGATTGGCTGCCGAGTTCAGAGGCAGCCGGAGGGATCTACGGAGCGTTACACCCGCTGGATTAACTCTCTGACTCAGGATCAGCTCATCACACAGGTAAACAGACGAATGTTTATGTTTTATCTGTGTGTGAGGGGTCATGTGTCAGGCTGCTGCTAGGTCAGATAGAAACAGGATGCATACCTGTTTCCAGGGAAATGTGTCAGCGGAGCGCGGAGGCTGCATCACTTCTGGTCTTACTGTCCATCGAAGCCTCAGCAGAGGAAACAGGCTGTCCGCTGCACTGGGTGGGCGGAGTGGGGGGTGGGGGTGGGGTCAGAGGCTTTTAGTGAAAACCAGGTATAATGGCAAAAACATAAATATAAACCTGTAAAAACTATTCACTAACTGATCCTTTAGCTAACATTCACATTTGTTATGTGTTTTGTATTAATCACATGCTGTGAATTAATACTAAAATATACCATATGTATGTACAGTGCTGTGGGAAAGTATTTGACTTGTTACAGATTTCTTCTGCTTTTTTGCCATTTAAATGTTTCAAATCAGCTAAAACTGAGTAAACACAATGATGTCCTTTATTAATTAAAAAAATCTATTCAGATGAATGTTGCCTTATGTGAAAAAGGAATTGCAGTCATTGTTAACACCTAAATTAATTGTGATTTAACCACATTATTCTGAAAGCTGCGTTCAGTGTCACCAGTCACACCCAGGCCTGATCACTGCCAGACCTGTAGGATTAATCAGTCCCTCCAGGAAGTTGCGGGGATTTTTTGTGATTGTTGCGATCTGAAATGACTGATTTCGCAGCACATTTTTCTAAAAGTTGCGGTCAAAGTTGCAATTTTTTTCAATCATTTAAAACATTTCTTTAAGGTTTTATTTAGTTTATATGCACACACAGTTAACCTCTTTACACACACACACTGTATGCGCTGTTTAATTATAAAATAAAGACCACAAGATGCCGTAATCTCCATGACAACACAGCTGACAGCCTGTCTCTGCGTCACTCAGACGTTACAGTGTGAGCGACTTTACTTTCACTTTCAGATTCACCTCAAAGGTTCACTGGTTCAGCAGAACGAGTTTAGAAAAGACAAGCGTTTCCTCGTGTTCACTGGATACAAACGTCACGTGGTTAATCGCGTGTTTAAAAAATAAACAACGTTCAAAGGAATTCACGTTAACGCTGACGGTCCGATTTATTTAAAATATTTTTCACAGAATAGCAAATCCGCCGACTCAGCACACAGTTTAGGACACAGATCAGTTCTTTTTAAATATAGTTTCTCACATTGTCCAAAGACGGACATTAAACAGAACTCACCTCGTCTCTTTTATCACTCCTATCAGACCCCAGCCCCCGTCTCTGCTCCTCTTTTCAGCTAATCTCCTCCATGTTTTGCAGTCAAAAAGTTCTTGTCAAGCAACGATTTTCATGTATAATCCACCACGATGTTGCGTTTGGTTCAGAACAGCTTTCCACCACTCTTGCGTAATATTTTAGGAAATTGATTTGCTCGTATTTTAGCTGTAGTATCTGATGGAAACCGACCAGAGTTTAGCGGCTCTGAGCTCAAAAACCGGAAGCAAACACAGCTGGAGGCAACGGGATTGGTCAAAACTTATCCGAGTGGCTCTGATTGGCCAAAGAAGATGATGAAATCCGACAAAAACAAAGATGATTGGTCAAATTTGCGGAAAAGTTGCGGTGATTGGTGAAAATTGCAAGGCCGCAACTTTGTTGCGGCAAATGGTTGAATTTGCGTTAATAGTTGCGATCGCAACATCGCAACTTCCTGGAGGGTCTGATTAATAAATCACTTCAATGGAACCTGTCTGACAACATGAAGCAGGCTAAAAGATCTCAAAAAGCAACACATCAAGCCTCATTCTAAAGAATTTCAAGGACAGAATAACTCAAACCAACATCTAAAGCACTGCAGGCCTCACTTAGTTAAACTTGTGATTGAGGTCAGAGGTCATGATTCAATAATAAGAAAGAAACAGGAGGTGGGGCAAAAATGGGAGCGTTCCAAGGCACAGAACTCTGATGACCACAAGAGCACAAAGACCCCTCCCATATTTGCCAAAAAACATCCTGATGATCCCCAAGACTTTTGGACAATTTCTGTGGACTAGTGAGACAGAAGTTGGACTTTTTGGAATCTGTGTGTCTCAATACGTCTGGAGAACAGTCAGGCGTGGTGGTGGTAGTGTGATGGTCTGGGGCTGCTTCAGGACCTGGATGACTTGCTGTAGTTGATGGAACCATGATTTCTGTTCTCTGCCAGGACATCCTGAAGGAGGATATCTGACCTTTGACTTTAAACAGGCTGTTTCTGCTGGAAAGCCCTCCAATGTGGCTAAATTAAAACAAATCTGTAAAGAGTGGGACAAAACTCCTCCTCAGTGACGTGAGAGACTCATTAGTAGGTATCTCAGACACTTTATTGTACCTGATCCACAACACACCAGACCCTTTACGCTCCTATGAGCCCATGTAACTGGTTCAGGCAGGGCCTGGCCACCACTCACAGGACCCTGGTAACCCTCCAGGCCTGCTACTCTTGTGTTCTGGTGTTTTACTCATGAAAGCTCTTCTGTTATAGCAGTTTTTTTTCAATGTATACCTACAACTGAATAACTTTAGGGGTCAGTCTGTTTCAAGATGGCCACTACTGCTAATTCACTTTATCAAACACGTCTAAACTCAGTCAGATTTACAGATATTGAGACAAACTTTGGTGTCAATAATGACTGAGAGTCATTCACAACACATACTCTGTGGGCTAACTAATCATATGATTTAAATAAATGTTAATATTTTAATATTGTAGGAGATTGTGACAAAAAAACTTATATAACTCTATCATTTCTCAAGATATGATAGTTTGAAACTCCTATATAAAAGATGGTGAGGGATAAGAATTCCTTAAAGGAACTCTACCTTCATCAGTTGGTACATTTGCTTTATTATTATTCACAAATAAAAGTCAGCCACTTAGAATAAAATCTCTGGAAGTATTTCATTTTATGCAGAAATGGACGTTTGCCTATTTTGATTGAACAAAACACACAATCACCAAGGAGACGAGACAACCTGGACTCACTCTCTCTGACACACACACACACACACACACACACACACACACACACACACACACACACACACACACACACACACACACACACACACACACACAGGCTGCATATTCACTCAGCAGACATTCCAGGATATTTGTATGATATTAAGTTTCATGGAGCTTGTGAGTGAGATCATACGTTGGTTCTGGACCTGAAAGCTGCTCCTTTTCCATCCATTTTCTTCACTTCATGCGCCTTTACTTTTACTGTCTGGAAGATAAAATCTAGCTTGACTAAACCTGAGTTTTACGCTCTGTGGAGTGTTTTATTAAAAATGCTCCTACCCCTGATTACTCGCATCTACACGATTTCCCAGAACTCCGTCTCATTCCTCTTGTTCATGTTTTGGCAACAGCTTACATCTGCAGAATCTTACAATATTATGACACACAAGCAAAGAGATGTATGTAGGTGGACACACACAGTCACACACTCCGTTGTTAAGATTCTGTCCAGCTGTTTAACTGGTTCAATCCAGATGGTTTGCACAATTTCCTACATCTGTGAAACATTTCTGTCATGCAGCAGTTTTGCATTTTCTCCACAAATACTCACACACACACCCCCACACACACATGTGATGTAGTCAGAGGAAGATCAGTGTGGACTGGCTTCAGAGTCACATTACAAAAACATTACTGTTACTAAATACACACAAATGCACACTTACACATGAAAAGAGGTACTAAAAGGGGTGGGGGGCCTAAAAGGGGGGCAGAGCTTTACTAGGAAAAATGAGTTTCATCTTTGAAAAGGGAAAGGAGCGTACAAGTGTTTTGTTACTGTAAAGTTTGCAGTCAGAGAGAGGAGGAGAAGCAGGAACAGAATCATCGTGATGTCTCAGGTTGCTGTAGCATCGCGGTTTCTTCACCATAGTTCAGTCATGGATCTGGAGACTTCCATTCTTCCTCATGTCTCATCTTTATTTATCTGAACTAATTAAAAGCATTATCTGTGTCATTTTTAGGCCTCTAACTGTCTGCTGGTCACTAGTTAGAGAAGCAAAGGTGCCAAAAAGTATACAAATTTAAATTGGAATAAAATAGATTTGGTACTTTTGTGACTTGTTTTTATGTATGGTCTGGTCATGTGGTGTAATTGCAGTCACATTTTGACATTTGTGCAAAAATTGGGCAGATGTCATTTTTTGCTAATTGTCATATTTATGTCTCAGTTTGTTTGCAGGTTACCTTTATTTCACTAACAATTTGGTAACTAACTCCTCTCAAAGTTGTCTCACATGTCTTGTGTTTTCTGATTTAAAAAGTACATTTTGACGGGTTCCAGACAGATTCATTTGAGGGGGAATTTGTTTTGCAAACATAAAAAATGCAGTGACACAAGAGCCAGGCCCCCGAGACCCAAGAGAGGAAATTGAGAATTTTTGCAAATGATTTAGGAAACCGTTTGTAATTTGCTGGTGAGATACTGGCTTTAAACCTGCACACATTCATAAGTTCATGATTTCTCTGTGGATATATTCCCACGTTTACTAGTAAACACTCTAAAGTTAATAGTTGTTGAATTTAACTTTGGTTTTACTAAATACTTACATGATTACGATTCAGGATTTTGTATGATTGCAGTTTTTCCTCAGAGATGATGCATCAGATAATTCATGACTCAGTTTCTGTTCAGCATCCTCGTCGGTTGCTTCATGCAGATCAACATGTTGACCTTTTTTAAAATGAGTAACTAATTTTCCACAACCACAGGATGTTTCTTCTGACATATTTGTCAATTAAAGCTCCTCACTGCATTGATTTGGGTTAAATAATTTGTTGCTGCAGGACTTTTCCAGAATGTTTTTATTTACTTTATTAAATTCAAGTGATTTCTCAAGTTCTCCTGTGTTTGGCATGTAGCTTATAATTATTGAATTGTACAGTGTATATGTCTCTAAGTCGTCTGTTTTATATTCTGTGTCGGCTCTGGGTTTTAGGTGTACACCTCTCACGGGCCCACGGTTGTCATGCCAACATGGTTTTGCTCCAGGAAATTGTTCCTGAAGGTCGGACTGTTTGACGAAAGAGGAAAGGTAAGATTTCTCTCTCAAACTGTTTCCCAGTTCTCCTCTTTACCGTGTCGGCGCTCCAGAGTGAATGTATTTGTTTAACACGTCATTTGAACAACTCTGACAGTGAAAGTGTCCATAATTAGACCAAACACCTCGGTAAAGTGACGAACGCTGACCATAACAAGAGCCGTACTTTCATTTGGATCAATGGTTTCTAATTATTACAGGTTCTGATCTCAAAAATAACACTGGTAGAGACTTACAGTTCAAACTAAAGTCACTAAATGAAATATGCAAACTTTACTAAGAAACCAATAATGAAAAAACAAATCGTCTCAAGATTGACTAAAGACACAGTTTCTATTTGTTGTGACATTTATGTAAAAAATATACAGTTAAATGAGTCATTTAAAAAGAAGGGAGGAAGACGAGCTAGCTGATTGGTGTATGGTGAAGATAAAAGAGATGATGGTGGACTTCAGAAGTAGAGCTGACACTCTCCTTCCCTCATTATTGAAGCATACACTTGACCTCTGACCTTACTTAGAAGTCACTGATATAACGTACTGTATAGTATAGTGTGTAATTTCACATAGTTGCAGCCAACACTGAAGTTTTACCTAAATAAAAACTCAATAAAAGTTGTGTTTTAGCAAAACAGGAGAATTTTTTAAAAAATTTCCCTGAAAATTTCAAGTTTATTTTTCCGTTTCATAAAAAACAGTCTCCAGATTTCCTGTTTCCAGAGTAAATAGTTCTTGGAATGTTCTATTTGCCTGCATCAGTTGCCAGTACACGTTTCTGTTACTTAATGGGACACGATATGACGAAAAATACCAACAAATTTGTGTGAAAACATTCTCTGCTTTGATTAACTGAGCGCAAACGTGCTGTTGGAGAAGTATAAACTAGGCTTTAGGGTCTGCTTTGTACAACTTCAATTTCAAAATGCACTTTAAAAATGGAGGTCCTTGAACCCTTTTGTCTCATCAACTATTTCTTTGCTTTTGTGGGTTTTCTGCAATTTTGTGAAGCAAATACGTCAACATTTCTACAACAGGACAATTTATTTCCAACTTAAAATATTCTCAGCATTTAATGTTTTGTCTAACTCTTTGCACACCTGGTCTCTGGCAGCAGGCTTTTCTTCAGACTTGTCATCACCGTCACCTCTTTCTCTCCAGGGAGTCCCAGAGGATCTCCTCTTCTTCTACCAGCTTCTCCGTGGAGGAGGCGGTCTGTTCAGGGTCGACCAGTTCCTGCTGGTGTATCGTTACCATGAGAAGGCCACCACTCTTTCTGTAACAGAGTCAGTCTCACCACATACCCTCTGTCCTGCACACACACACACACACACACACACACACACATATTTGGGCACAGTGTTGATCCTCCACCTACACACACAGCTGCCCATCAGCATCCTGGAGTTTCTCAGGGCTCTCGCATGCAAACACACACACACACAGAGTAATCTTGAGATTTTCAGACTATGTTTCTGGAATTCTAGTCATTTTCCCAGCACTAAAATCAGGAATTTCAGCCTCGTCTTTGTGGAATGTTCAGTATCTGTCGGATGCTGGTTGGAGGGAATTGGATCTTGGTGTGAACAGAAGTGTTTGACATGTTGTGTGTGTCGAGCTGACATTTCTGCTGTTGCCTGTGCTTCACTATTCCAGGTGTGTGTGTGTCTTTAGAAGTAAAACAGACCAAAGGAAAACGTCTTTCCTTCCCCACCTTGTATCCTGCCTTTCCTTTTATCCTCCCATCCTTCCTTCCCACCTTACCCGTAGATCTTGTGTCAACGCGCTCCTTCACCAGTCATCCTGCTGTGGGGTTTTTTTTTCAACTTTCATTTGTCCATTTTTAGAGGCCTATTTCAGGCATGCCACCCCCCTACTACCTACTTCCTTGCTTTAGTCAAATGAGCCATCAAATTATTTTTGTCTCTCACACTCAAACCTAACCGTAGCTGACCTTATTTAAGGTGAGAAGTCTTTTTTTGAAGATGATGTCAAACTGTAACACAAGGCTTTCTCACTGAAAGGCTGTGTTTATAAATCTGAGCGGAAGACATGCGTGTTGTAAATCTTCACCATCTTGCCGCCATGTTTTGGAACCAAAGCCTTTAAAAAGAATCCACAGCAAAGAAATCTTCTGGAGACCACCCAGGCTCTCCGTTTGTGATGGATCTGGGTTTGTTTGCCACACGAGGCCGGCTTACAGACACAGGCAGAAGTTAAGTTTTAAAAATGAGAGAAGAATACTTCCCATAAATGTGTACAAATACAGAAATTAGTCAGTATCAGTGCCAAGATGTGTGGAGGGGGTGTTAAGAGCAGTAGGTTTTGCATTCACTTCTAACAACTGTTTAACAAGCAATTGTTGTCTCTCCTGCAATAAAGTGCAATGGATAAAGTAATCAACTCTCACAGGGACTGAGTAAATGTCAGCCAATCGACCTACACCAGTTTTAAAGATAAACCCTAAAAAACAGAACCATTAGAGTTCTTTTATCTGCTGATACAGACTGATTAGTAGCAGGATTTTAACGTTAAATCCATTTGCTTTGCAGCTCTTTGCTCTAATTTTCTTCCATTTAAAACTTGTTTTGAAAGTTTTGCAAAATGTTCTTATTAGGGAAGTGCTCACTAGTGATTTTTACATGTGCACTGCTGCTCAAAAGTTTGGGATCACTTGGAAATGTTCCATGGAAAACACAAGAATTTAGTCCAAATCACGTCGAAATCAAGCAAAAGGACAGGCCGTGCAGACGTGGTCAGAGTTAAGATGCTGACACATTTTGGGGGGTGTATTGGGTCATCGCCCTGTTACAGGATGTTTTTGGTCCCAGTCAAGTGCTGTCCACATTGGATACATAGATTAACAGTTCTCCACAGAAAGATCTCTCTTTCAGGCCATTTCCAGACATATTTTGATTAGTGAGAGTAGAGGTGCTAAAATGTTTGAACTTTGAGAAGATGTCTGATATCAGATTTGACGTTCTCTCCTTCTTGCTCTCAGAGAGACTATTTGGAATCTGCGAGTTGACTTCCTGCAGGAGAGAGTTCTCAGCCAATGGGAAAAGTTCTCCATATGGAATGCTGGGAAACAGGGCCGGAAGCTGTACCGCAGCCTGAACCCGATCAATCAGAAGAAAGTACGTTGGTTTGAGCTTGTCCTGTTTTAGGGTTTTGTTTAAAGTGTAGGTTGAAGAAGCTGAAGTGTGTGTTTGTGCTCTCTGCTACATTAGGTCAGATGTTTCTGTGACGTGGATGAGAATAAGATCCAGAAAGGTTTCTACACATATGAGGAATCCAAGGTGAGATCACTGCAGATGTCTTACAGAAGTTTGGTTTTAATTCCCTGACAGGAGGGCTGCAAAGTCTTAAAATTTAAGGTTTAAAGCTGCAATTTAATTTGACTTTATGTCAGTAAATCAAATCTTTTTTGTTGATTTATTTCCAGGAGAGACCAAAACCTAAAGTTCCAATCCTGCGCTACAGAGATGCTACGGGCCCCTTCGTTATCTGTGTGAAACTGGTAAACAGAGAGCCTGTGTGTGTATGTGTGTGTTTTGTTTCTGACCGCCTGTCCCTCAGGTCTGTTATCCAGCTTAACAACATAATGATCCAGGGCGTGTGCCCAGTACAGGATGTTAAACACAGAAACACACGGGAGGCTGTCAGGAAATGGGTCGAGCCAGCAGCCTAATGTTTGATCGCAATGCTTGTGCTCAAAATGATCGTTTAGCGTGCACGTGTCGTGGTTTTAGCGTGATCATTAAGCACTTTGATTCTGGTAGATTTAGTTTAGAGTTTTCCCTCAAAATACTCACATTAAAGTAAGATGTTCTCTCACATATTTGGCTGCTGTGGTGGTTAAATCGATAATTGCTTATTTATCAACCGGTCCGATTCAGATTCAGATCTAGAGCGACTCCACCTAAGGGGTCCGCTGATTGCTCAATTATGGGAATTAAGAGAAGCAATCAGACCAGGAGAACTGGACTCAATCATGCTTTTATTTTCAGCAGCACCCTCAAACACAGAATCACCTGGATTCAATCACACGGTTTCCACCCAGATGTAAAACGACCAGAATAAAGAACCTCTCTCTCTCAGCCTGTAGGTCTTTACTCTCTGTTTGGCTGAAGTTTGCTTTAAGAAACACAAAGCAGTTTTTGTGTTTGAATGTTGTGTTTCTTGTTTAGTCTTTGATCAAGTCTTATTTTGACAGGTCTTTGCGTTTTTCCACTTGTAGGACATGACGGGAGGTGTTCTGGAGGAAAACCTCAACTCTTTGCAGCTGAAGGAAGGAGCAGATTTTTACCATTTCAACTGAGTCTGCAGAGCGATGCAGAAAACCACAAGAGCCCTGCAGGTTAAACATGATGAGGAACGCAAAGAACGGATTTATGGACACATAAACACAAACAGACTGGGTATAAGGAGGCAGTGGAGTGAACGCTGCACAGATTTAAGTGTTGAGTCGCTTTTATTCTTGTGAAGATTGTGAAGAAGTCATTATAGTTTTACTTGGCAAAGATGGCAGCTCTGATTTGTCCGCCTCACTCTTTAACCACAGGCTGAGGGTTGCAACATTTTAGGGGAAGAACTTTTACTCTTTTATTTATTTATTTTTTACTGAGTATTAGACTTAATTTCATCCTCACATGGTAAATGTTAACTTTAAGATGCTGCAGCTGTTTTGTTCAATCTGCTGAATCAGCAGCTAAAACACAGGAGAGCTTTTGAGTCTGGTGATTTGCTGTTGGTTTTCTTTTTTATCATGAGCAAAATGCTAAACTGTTCTTTTTATAAACTCATGGAAGAAATCAAGAATTAGAACAAAGATATCATCACGTTTGGTTGAAACTAATATCAAAAAGTTACCTAAATGTGTCAATTTAAAACACGTTGTTTCAATTATTTTAAATGTAAAAACAAATCTGAAGATTTTTAATTTTAATTTCTCAGTCATAAAGTTACCACACCTTCTAACGAAATGATCAAATAATAGACTGTTCTGATTTTGGTTGAAAATAGATGTGTTTGGATCTAAAGCATGAGTGTGTTTGTTCTTCTGTGTGATTGAGGTAAATCTCTGCTTGTTGGGTTGGTTGTCTTCTGATTTGTTTCTCTGTTACATAGATTTTTGTGATCTTCAGTAACAGTGAGATAAGGATCAGTTCTGATGTAGTTTGGTTTGATGGGAGGTTGTCTGTGCTGACAGGCCAAAAAATACAACCTTTTTTAATATGGGTTCACAGACTGCACAAAATTCCTCCAAGGGCTACAAATGGCCCACAGGCCACACTTTGGACACCCCGGTTCTAATGTCATTGGACTTATTAGGCCCCTACACTCTGAATCCAGACCTCTTGCGACCTGTTAGAACTTTATTGGATTGTGGTGAATCGGGAACATCTTCAGTGTGAAGTTAACTATGACTCTTAGTTAATTTTATTTTTTTCTGCTTCCTCGAGACGTTCTGCTTCACAGTCAACCTTTATAGATGCTATGACATGATGGGTATGTAGCTGTGGCACAAGGCCAGTCCCTCACCTGTGCACGTGGGCCCCACTCAACCACCTTGCTGCTGAAGTCATATTTCTAACAATTGTCAAGCTATCACACTTTACTGTAATGTACAAAATTTGTTAAAATTGTTCAGCATGCTGGTTAAACATAAAACGCATAGAAAATGTATGATTTTCAATTTAAACTGACCTAAAACTGAAAGATTCGATAGAAAAGAAGACAAATACTTCACTAAGTGGGCTTAACAAAGATTGTGTTCTGAGAATTTGTGTTAAATTCTTAGCAGGACTTTTTTATTGATCCATAAAAGAAGCAGTCACTAGTGTTTACCTTTGATGGATAAAACGTTTTCTGATCCTGAGCTGACTGCACTCAGTGTTTGCTAAGTTTCATACATGTTGAAGTTAAAGGAAGTCTCCACGCAGAAGGTTCAGCTTATGAAGGGCGGGATATTTTATGACCGGATTTCGAAACGCTCCTTTTCTGATGCAACTGTGTAAAATCAGAAGCACACACACACACATCTGCTACAGATGAAAAAAGATGGATTCTGTTCAAATTTGTTTTTCTTTCACTGTTTCTCTTATGAAACCTAAAGAACAATAACCTCTTTAAAAAGGGCCCAGTCATGATACACAATCACACACACACAAAGGTTTATTTTACCTCACGGGAAGAGGAGATTTTCTGCCCAAAAGGTAAACAGACCTTCCCCTAGAAAATTTCCCCCAGCGTGTTCTGGGTCAGTAACACGGTCTGGCTTCCTGTAAATCTGGCCACAACTGTTAAAGGAAAGTCACAGTGATGGTAAAACAAGCTCAAGACTTTTTCACTCAGCTTTCATAGACTGAAAAGAATGTCACTGTGGTGTGAATGTGCAGAATCTGGACCATATTTGAGTTTCAGCTGTGTCAGGTTTGAGGTAAAATCATCTTGTTTAATGCTGTAAAGAGGTGGGGGAATGTCCATCAGGTCATACTCTGCACCAGTTTTATTTTGTCATGTTATGGTTGATTTGATGTTGTTTCTTTTTGTTGACGATCAATCATTTAACTAACCTTTATTTAATAATCATATAATCCCAACTGAGTAAAAACCTGGTTCTGTCTCCGTTTCCCTCTTCGCCTTCATCATAAATCACTTGGTGGACGATCTAAGACCCTAATGGAGAATCTATGGAAGAGACTCAACTCAAGGAGAGTAAACAGAGGTTTCTGAGTGTTTACACTGTCTCCCTGCAGACATCAGAACTGATAACTAACACCACCAGGCACAATGACTGACCCTGACTCTGGAGCCCGCCTGCCCTCCCTGGTCAAATAAACCCTCATGTGTGTTTAAAAAACCAGCACAGCTGCAAAATCTCTGTGTAATTCAGCTGATAGGAGGAGATAAGAGGCAGAGTGTTGAGGTCACCAAAGGCTGTTTTCATTCACCTGAAACATTCCTTTGTTTCAGCATTTCTCTTCAGATGGACGGGGTGGTGTGTGTGTGTGTGTGTGTGTGTGTGTGTGTGTGTGTGTGTGTGTGTGTGTGGGTGTGTGGGTGTGTGTGTGTGTGTGTGTGTGTGTGTGTGTGTGTGTGTGTGTGTGTGTGTGTGTGTGTGTGTGTGTGTGTGTGTGTGTGTGTGTGTGTGTGTGTGTGTGTGTGTGTGTGTGTGTGTGTGTGTGATAATGACAATGTGTGTGTGTGTGTGTGTGTGTGTGATAATGACAAAAGTGAGCCAACTTGAAACAGGAGGTGACAAACTGCACTTCAGAGTCTCTGTAAACTTCCAGTTTTTAATTTTTCACATTTTAATCAGCTGTTTAGGATAAAAATTTGTTTTAAACATTTTAAGTCACCAATAGGACGACTGAACAGCTGCAAGACATGAGAGAGAAAACCTAATCAGACAGCAAGGTTAACTGTTTGTTTTGACCTCATGTAAGAAAATGAACAGAGCTGCTGTTTTAATTATGAGCAGCCTGACATTCAAACTGTATCATTTAGATTTTTTTCTCTGTAAATTAGAACCAGTGTATATTATACACTGTAGTTATAAAACTACTGAAAAACAACAACAAAAGCACAAACCTTCATAAAAAAGCTTCTCGCCTCTTTAACATTCTAGAGGTTTCTTGCATCTTTTTGCGTGTATACTTTGTTGATGTTTCACACACCCTTTTCCTGTGGCTAAATGTCTCCAGAGATTTTATTTAGATTGGTTGGATTTAGTTAAGCCATTTTAAAATAGTTCATCTTTTCCATTTTCAGCTTTCTTTTGTGGTTTGTCCACTTTAGGTCAGTGGGGTCGGGTCCAACTGGCCCTCGAGGGCCACTATCCTGCATGTTTCCAACCCACATGATTCAATGGCTGAACTATGCTTTCTGCAGAAGTCTCAGTCTGGTAGTCACTTATGTCATGTGTTGGAGAAGAAAAAGTCTAAAACTTGCAGGATGAGCATCAGGACTGGACGCCACTGGTTTGGATTGTTGTCCTTAGACATTTATCTCTTATGTTTTGTGTTAAACTGTATTTTTATGCCATCCATGAGACAGAAGCAGTAGAACAGTTCCACACCTTGATAAAACCTCCACCATCTTTTACTGTAAGGTGAATGTTCAGATGAGCTTTTTAAAAATGGCCGTTCCAAACACGTCTGATTCCTCTGTCAATGGAACATTTGACTAAAATGACTGGACTCTAGGTTATTTATAAAGATTTTTGGAAACATCAGTCCTGTGCCTTTCCTTCTTGGTCTTTACCCATGTAATCTATATATAACACAGTATGCACATACTCCTGTAGACTCCTCCAGGTCAGCTGGAAACTCCTGTGATTTATGAAGCATTTTCCTCCATATGAATGTGCTGTGATGAGGAACTAGTTATATGTAGGATCAGTTTGCATGTGAGCTTCTGTTTTTTGTTTTTTTTGACATTTGCAGAACATTTTTAGATGGACATACAAATAATATTTGATGACAAACCTTTTTATTTTGGTGTTGAAATCCTTCTTTTTTTTCTGGGTTTTTAACTTTTGGGGAGTGCAACCCTGGACCTCTTGGGCCACTATCCTGCATGTTTAAGATGTTTCTCTACTCCAACACATGATTTGAATGCATTAAGAGACTTCTTAAGGACACTCTGAACACCCATCCACCCATCCATCCATCCATTTTCTGTAGCCGCTTAATCCTCCACAGAGGGTCGCGGGGCAGCCGGTGCCTATCTCCAGCGGTCAAGGGGCGAGAGGTGGGGGACACCCTGGACGGGTCGCCAGTCCATCGCAGGGTCACACAGAGACGAACGAGACAAACAACCACACACCCACTCACACCTAAGGACAATTTACCAGCCCAATTAGCCTGACAGTCATGTCTTTGGACTGTGGGAGGAAACCGGAGTACCCGGAGGAAACCCACGCACGCACGGGGAGAACATGCAAACTCCACGCAGAGAGGCCGCAGAGCCGGGATGCGAACCCACGACCTCCTTGCTGCGAGGCAACAGTGCTAACCAACTGCGCCACCATGCAGCCCACTCTGAACAGGTAATTAAATTATTGAAACAACATGCAGGATATAGTGGCCCTCGAGGACCAGGATTGGACACAGTTGGATACACAATTTGTTGAAAGCTGGTATTAAAATGACATTTTAAAAATATGTTTGTTTAATGCCAGAAAAATAAATAGTTTAACTGAAACTCATCTATGGAGCACAAATACTCAAAGATGTTTAGTTTTTACTTTTTTGTCTTGAGTTGCAGGAAAAATACAGATAAATATAATTTCACTTCATGTGACATTTTCTTAGGTCAGTAGATTAGAAAATTGAGAAGCTTTTTTTTTAATGGAACATTAATTAGATAACTCAAGTGAAGAAGACTGGATTCTAAAGTTAAAATAAAAACTGTCCAAACTTGAACTTTATTTTTATGATTAAAACACAAAGGACTTTATGGAGCAGGCGCTTTTATAATTGAGTAAAAACCAATAAGCTTTAGTGGTTCTTAATTCTCAGCTTAACCCTTTAAAGAGTGCTAACTGAAATATGTAAAGTTTCAGACATTCAATGCTATTGGGGCTATTAAAAGGACACTTTGCCTCTCGCCCCTTGACCGCTGGACATAGGCACCAGCTCCTCGCGACCCTCTGTGGAGGACTAAGCGGCTAAAAAAAGTGGATGAATGGAAAAGGACACTTTTTGTAAATTAATTGTACTTTCTTCAAAACCTTGTTACTTTTTTAATCTTTGTAAATGTTTCAGTTTCAGGCTGCAAATCAAATTTAAAGCTCATCCACGTGATCAGATTACTTGCTCTAAAAAGTTAAGAGTGCCAGTAGTGATGGGATGCTCTATATTTAGGTAATTCAGTGTACTGTATGTATTTTTCCATAAATAAAGAGAAAAAACATCTGCTGCATAAAGCTGAAAGAACAACACAGACCTGTCTGAACTTGTGAAATCTGTTGTTTATCAACCATAAAGAATCTAAAAAGGAGGAATCGTTATCTTTCTGCTGCATGAACTTTGCTGTAACTCTTCTCTCACTTTCACTACCCCACAGCATGCAGGGAAGTATGAGGTGGCATACTTCCTTGCTAAATGTTCTTTCCTCTCTTTCAACAACTACTGATGCCCTTGAGCAAGACACTTAGACTCATTAGAGATCTTGTTCAGTTGCTCAGCTGCCCACTGTAGATAAATTAAGATTTCTCCAAATGAGAGAGGAAATAAAGGTCACAAGGTCAGAAATAAGAGATATAGGAATGTGTGTGTGTGTGTGTGTGTGTGTGTGTGTGTGTGTGTGTGTGTGTGTGTGTGTGTGTGTGTGTGTGTGTGTGTGTGTGTGTGTGTGTGTGTGTGTGTGTGTGTGTGTGAGTGAGAGTGAGACTCAGAGGAAGCATTGTGAGGACAGACAGGGCGCTCCTTCTGTCAGGCTGCTTGAGAAGAGCCAGGTGACCCCAGGAGGGATAAAGGGAGAAGGTCAAAGGCTCTGCTGCTCTGTAAATACTTCACGTGGTGAAGGAGCGTCTGAGGTCAAACAGCACATCAGCAGCAAACCTCAGCAATGGTGAAACGATTAGATTCAAGCTCAGATGGAGTGTGTTGTATCCATGGTGATGGTGTGTTTATTTTAAAGCTGCAGGAAGCAGTGCTTTATAGATCTGGTTTACCTTCCTTTATCTACAGTGAAAAGAAGAAGAAACTCTTTGAAGCAAGTTTATTGACAGGATTTATACTCTGTCCTTGGTTTTAATTCATAAGCAACAGATGAAACAGTTTGATAAGACACAAAATGATAAACAAATCTCAGATAAGGAGAGTGAAATTATGCATTAGTAAATATAAAATATCAGAACAAACATAAGCCAACAGTAAAACGTGTTTTATTTTATTTAGGGTCTCATACAAACAGGTCCAGGATACTTGTCACATTTCAGCCACATACGCTTAATAAATCATTAATTAATGAGTTATTGTCACATCTACAAAACCCTGCACCAGAATTCAGTGTTCATCACCGCTAAGCATAAAATTAAATTAAACAATGTCCTAACATTTCCTGACTGTGCCAGCACTAATGCCTCCTGTTGCAACAACACATTGGCAGAAATGTGTGTGTATTTGTGGAGAGGGGGAAGGCTTGTGGGGGTGTGGGGGGGGGGGGGTGCAGAGGACTTTATTACAGTATTTCTCTAAATGCGTTACACAGCTCTGGAAGTGGAGGGGGAATGTGACGACTGAGTAACACGCTCCCCCTCTGAATGGTTTCTCACGGGAAACCCGAGCGAGATCCAAACAGGCGTTTAGAGCACATGTGTGACTTTTTGTCTTGTTGAATCTTTCTTTCTTTTTTTTTTCCGAGAAGACTGTCACGCAGCAGGGCTAAAATAAGAATGGTGGAGCACTGTCAGCTATAGAGTTGCCATTAAAACTGGGTGCAAATGGTAAAGTGACACTTAAACCCTGTTTATGTGCACTCAGGTGGTTATTAATATTGTGGTCTGCAACCTTTAGGATTGAAAGACACATTTTAACCATCTCTCATTACAAAATGAAAAATAGAGAGAGACATAAAATCTTTTGGAACCTTGAGCATTAGATGGCACGTAAAAATTTAACTTTAAAATAATATCAGGTTGGTGGTTATCCATGGCTTTAATATCCTGGAGAGAGCCTAATTTGTTTACTATTTCTTAAGTGCATGATGTTATTTCAATGTTTCTCTGTAATAAGAAAACCTTGCTGTATTTTACTAAAATTCAAACTCTAATATTTTGAAATAGATGTCCAAAAGTTTTACTTTTACAGGAATTTTCCTCAAATATATTGCAAAATGTTGAATTTCTGGTGGTTTTGGAGAGACGTTACACTGCTTGTCAGAAAGTTAAAAGTAGAGAACAACCTAAAGAGGAAAACATATTCTAGAACAACTAAAGCTCCTTTAAGTTCATTCTGGTGCTGAAATGATGAAAAGCTATACAGTACAATAAATAATAAGAGCTACATATATCTGTTGATAAACTGACTTCACATGGGCAAGTGTCATTATACCCTTTAACTGGTAGGTCAACCACATGTAAGGCTCATTGAACTCTTTGAATCAAGCTCAGACCTTAACTGGGGTAAAAAACTACTAAACTAAAAAAATGTTTTAAAGGCACACTATGTACCTTTTTCCTAATTCTTAATTTTATTTCTTGAGCCATATGTGCTATATGACCCTTTACAGGGTTAGTCTCACAAAGTCACGTATCTCATGAGAAGCAGTAACACTTTATGGCAATCCATGTTTCCACCTCAGAACCTGCAGGACAGACGAGCTGAAGACAGACATATGAGCTAAGAGATCTATTGTATTGTGTTCATCATGGCGGAGCCTCCAAAGAAATAAAGAAAACCTTTATCTGATTGAAAACTGAAGCTTTGGCTTCAGACCATCCCATTTTTGATTGTGAAAGCTAGAATAAGTCTATGAATGTACAATAAGGAGCTCAAACTGTGATTATGTATAACAAGGAATTCATAATTGTATATGATGGTATAACTGTACAATCGAAATAAACTAATTCATTCATTCATTAAAACTCGGGGCCACAGGTTGTTTTCACGACAGTGATTTAAAATGGGCACTAGGGGGTGCTAAAAACAAGCCAAAACTGCCTAGTGTGCCTTTAAAACATGGAGCTAATTTGAGTGGGGGTATTTGTATCTTACATTTATTTATTTTATTTATGTATTTTATTTTGAACAAGATCCCAAAGTCCCACCAAAGAACACAAAAGGACCTCCAAAACAAACAAAAGGGGGAAAAATAGATAATAAAATCTACAGTGTATAATAAGATCTCAAAGTAGCACATAAGCTCATAATTTGTAAATAAAGGGAAAGGATAAAGCATAGCTTATTTTACCCCTAAATAAAAAATATTACCATAAAATAAATATGAATATATTACTATAAAATTCTGTTTTATGTTTATATTAATGTATAACATTTCATAACCATTTATAGCCCCAAATTAATAAAAACTGCATAAATGGAACATTTTTAAAGCTTTTTTCTTGGTTTGGAAGTTCATTCTGCTGCATGCACTTATTGCAAGAAATAAATAGCACCGGAAAACTGTAAAAGTAACCATTTCCTATTGCCAATTTTAAGTAAAATCATTGTATAAGTTCTTATTTTTGCTGAAGATTCAGAGGGAATGAAGAGTCACACATGGCACCAGAGCCACAGACCCCCGACTGAGACTAAATAACAAGAAGCATCATCATTATAACAGTTAGAGATGTTTTTAGAAAGTTTGTGGAAGCTGTAAAGGAATCACGTGACGCTGCTGCTATTCCAAACCGACATGCTGATTTAATTTTCTTGCCTATAATATGATCCATGTGTTTACACAGCCTTCACACACACACTGAGGAACAGGTTGGTGTATATTCAGGGAGCAGCTAACGAGCTAAAGCTAACCAGGAAGTAAACATGAATATTCTTTACTGTGTTTGAGAAACCTGCTGACAAAAGGCTCATAAAGTTTAGTTTTATTAGTTTAAAGGCTGTTCTGTGAGCGGTGTCGCATATCTTTCCGGTGAATCTGTGGGCGTGGCTTGGAAGGAGCGCTCGCGTGGCGGAGTCAGCAGCTGGCACGCGCCCTAGGAGCGCTCACAGCGAAAGTTTTAAAACACTGCGCATGCGCACAGTTTCTCACAAACTTCAAGCGGAGTTCTTCTCCTCAGATGCGGCGTTTACCTCCGACATGTAGCCTGTGTCCGCTTAGCTGAGTTGTGCTTCTTTAAAAGGATATTTTTGCCGGACAGTGGCGGTTCGAGAGCTTCAGAGCGTCCGGCTGAGCTGGTTCGGTGTCCGGGCGGGTTATCCGGTGACCGCCGGGGCGGAGGGTCCAGCATGCTCCGGCCGTGGACCGCTCACTGGGTCACAGCGGTGCTCCTGTGTCGGGCGGTGGCTCAGTACTCCAGCGACCAGTGCAGCTGGCGAGGAAGGTGAGGATGGAGCCAAACTCCTGATTCATGATTTATTATTTAGTTTAAGACTCATGACCTTGAACATTTATGGTCAGTTCATTCAGAAAAGTTCAATTGGCGAAGTACTTAAGAAAAACTTTTTTTAAGGGGGAAAATACTTGAATTTGAACATGTTTCTGTTAGGCACCCCACAGGGTTTGGGCTATTTTCAGAAGAGTTTTTTCAAAATGAAGCTTTCAGAAAAGGCTGATCTGAAGATGGATTACAGTAATTTAACTGCAAATGTAAATAAAGCCTTTTTTGACGTCCTTTTTCCACTTCCCTTGGCAAACCCCAGACTTAAATATAATTTACTTAAATATACAGTGGTGTGAAAAAGTGTTTGCCCCTTCCTGATTTCCTATTTTTGTATGTTCACACACTTATGCATATTTTATTATCAGACAAAGATAACCTGAGTAAACACAAAATAGTTTTCAAATGATTTCATTTATTTATTTATTTATTTTTTAAAAAGCTAGCCAAACCAACCTAGCCCTGTGTGGAAAAGTAATTGCCTCAGTTAAATCATTAATTAATTGTGATTAACCACATTATTTGGTCACCAGTCACACCCAGACCTGATTACTTCCAGATCTGTAGAATTAAGAAAACACTTCAATGACATCTTAAACTGGGTTAAAAGATCCCAAAAAGCAACACATCATGTCCTCTACCAGACAATCCCGAAGGAGAATCAGATCTTTGACCTTAAACAGGCCGTTCATGTGGGAAAACCCTCCAATGTGACTGAATTAGAGAAGAGTGTTTGATGTTGCCACCAGGAGTGTTACAACCATTAGGTTTAGGGGGCAATAACATATCCACACGGGATCAGGTTGGTTTGGATTTATTTCCCCCTATAAGAATAAACACCTTCATTTAGGAACTGCATTTTACAGTCTTTACATAAACAGGGAATTGGGAGCAAAGAAGTAAGTTAGTTATATTTTATTGAGAATTAGACCAAGTTCTTAAAACCTGAAGAAGGTTTTGAGCTCAGGAATGTCTGCACTCCAGTTCCTATCTTGAGTAAACAGCCACATGTTGCCTTTGATCACTCTTTCAAGCCCCCTGGTCATAAAAAATGAAAGCCTTCTCTTTGCATTGTGTGTTGTAAAGTTCATTAGCCTCAAATGTCCAACAGTTTCATTCAGTTTCTGGAGTTTTAGTCCACATCGGAGACAAGTGTGTGATTTTGTTGGATTTAAGGTAAACTTCTCGGTGTGTTTTCTTAACTTGGTATATTGTTGCTGGTTACATTATTTCATTTACATCACTGAAACCTCATACAGGTTGATTTTTTTCTTTCTGTTTGTGATGATATTTAATAAATCTGCCTTTGCCCTTAATTGCAGTGGTTTGAGTCACGAGTCTCATCGCAGAGATGTAGAGCAGGTCTACCTTCGCTGCTCTCAGGGGTCTCTGGAGTGGCTCTACCCCACCGGGGCCATCATTATCAACCTGCGACCCAACACAGAGCCTTCTTCAGGACACACAGCCAGTGTTCATGTGTGCATCAAACCCCAGCCTTACTCCCAGGTTAGACCAACACTAAGAAATAAATGATTTTGAGATTCAATGACCAGTTTCTGAATAAATCCTCCTGTCCTCCTCGCTCAGGGGTCTCATGTGTACCTGGAGCATAAAGGGGATCTGAAGCTGCTGCTGGCAGAAGAAGACCAGGTTCTAGGTGTTGTGCTGTGTTTCAGCCTGGCAGACGGGGCTCTGTTTGTGGAGGCCATCCCACAGACAGACATCAGCAGGAGGATCACAGCTTTCCAGTATGAGCTGGTGCCCAGCCAGGGACCAGGAGCACACATGTACCCGTACCTGAACCCTGATTCAGGTAACAGGACGTTATCTATCTTCTGTATGTGTTTAAATCTTGTGTTTATAACTTTACTGGCTCTTGTGAGTGTGTGTGTGTGTGTGTGTGTGTGTGTGTGTGTGTGTGTGTGTGTGTGTGTGTGTGTGTGTGTGTGTGTTTGCTCCAGTTTTGAAGCATTGAGGAACACGTTTTAATTAAAATAATCTGATTTGGGAAAATAAAAACAAGAAACAATTCTGAAATAAACATGTCAATCACCTGTTTTCTAACTGGCACTGCAATAACATCAGTTATGTGTTCACTTAAAGACTCAAGTCAGAAGTGGGCGAGACTCAGGAAACAGGGTGAATAAATAAATCAGGATGTAAGGTCACATGACTTATGATGCATGCAGGGTTGTTAGCAGAGTTTCTAACTATAAAGTTAATCAGAAGTTTCAGTTTTCATGTGCATTTTGTCTCTGTTTCTAAGGATTGACTTCACTTTAAAAAAATATTCATAATCAGTGATTTATTCACTTTTGGTTTTCTCGACAGAACATTCGTAGCTTAATAATTACATTTTATTTTATCACAGTTTACATTTTTATGTTCTGATGTTTGAGAGAGACAAAGTCAGATATGAGCTGGTGTGTGTGTGTGTGTGTACGTGCATGTGTGTGTGTGTTCATATGCTTGTTTGTGTTGGCAAAATATCTCATGAATCAGTTGATGGATTTTAATGAAACTCTCAGAAAGTAATAGTTAAACATTCATCTACAGCTGAAGAACTTTTCTAGTTAACTTGATTCTGATGCAACACAAAAATGGCTCAAACTCAGTCAATTTAACAGATATTCAACTAAAGTTTGGCGTGTTAGCAGCTGAGAGTAATTCACCGCACATACTCTGAGTACTAACATTTTATAATATTTACTGAGCTTGTGCATAATGTTAAGTCTAAGATTTGACCAAAACAGCTGAAACTCCATCATTTCTCGTGATCTTAGTTTAAAAGTGTCATGAAATGTCTTAAGCGATATGCATGAATTCAAGGAACGCTTGGTCTTTTATTTTAAAAGGTTTTTGTTTCCTCATCTCACCTTCATGACACCTTCCTCCCCCTCCTCCTCCCCCTCCTCACTCCCCTGTGTCAGACACACGTATGAAAACAAGCAGGCCAATCAGAAAGTCTTGTCAGGGTCAAGAACAGGGGTCAGCCGGTCCTCCCTCAACTGTCAGTCAAAAGCCCATCCCCCCCTCCTTCCTGCTCCCTAAAATAGGAATTGTGGGTATATAGTAGAATAGCTATATAGTAGCCCACCCGCCACGAGCGAAGTGTTGCGGTGGGGGAGGACGTAGCTTTCTTTATAATGACAGAGAAGAAAGCCTCCCGTCTGAAGTTTCCTGTCAGAGTGTGTCTGGCGTTTTATAGCTGTTTTTATAGCTGACGGGGTCAAAGGGTAATTCTCTGAATAAGTCTGCCTTTTCTCTGGTTAAGTCACCTGCTTTTTTCAGTCGGATACACTTTTAATTTCTTTTGATGTCTCATAAAAACCCACATGAAAAAAAGGGGAAAAGGCAAAGCTTAAAGCAGCTTATTTGGTTGATATAAAAATAAGAACACATGTGCTTTGACGTTACACAACATGTGATGTTGTTTTCTTCATGTTTTCTTATTCCAGTCACGTGTAAACCCTGCTCAGATGAAGAAGTCCTCATGGCTGTGTGCACCAGTGACTTTGGTAATTATAAACATCCATAAACCTTTATTAAATTCAGGCTGCGTGGTGGTACAGTTGGTAGCACTAGCAAGAAGGTTGCAGGTTCGATTCCCTGCTGCAGCCTTTCTGCGTGGAGTTCTCCAAATGCAAACACAGATTTCCTTTGGGTACTCTGGTTTCCTCCCACAGACCAAAACATGCATAAATCTACACAATCTAAAGAATAGTTTATGTTTTAAAATCCAGTCTGTCTCTTTTTCTTTTCTAGCCAAGAATTGGATAGAAACACTGATGTTTAGCCATCAGGTGGTTAACTTGATCAGAAATGAGACCTAAGAGATTAAATCTCACTTGCCTTGTTTTTTTGCAGAAACCAAAGACAGTTAACAATAATGGAGGAGAGTTATGAACTGGATCTTTATGGTCCCGCCCACTACCAGAAAATACAATTTGCAACGGTTTTGAACTTTAAATTAAACAAAGCTGCTGCTGGTTTTGGCTTCTTTGTAGAAGAAAAACATGAAAGTGTTTGGCTTTCTGGTCTAATTTATGGCATACAAATAAGAACATATTTGGCATAAAATAATGTCACACTGAGAGAAAATATACTTGTTTATAATTTTATTAAGTCTCTTTTTATGATCAGAGTCATTAGATTTACTTTGATGCCACCTCACATGATATCAGTTTATTATCTCTAATACATAAGCTCCTGATCAGACCAGAGGGTAAGCCTCTTTAACATTTAAACTCTGTCCGAGCTGCTGTAGTAGAAGTTGTTGGACAGGTGTCTGTGTGTCAGCTGTTCACTTCCTGTAAGACCAAAAGGAGATGCTGAGTTTAACAAGGGGAGGTGTTAGGAAGTCTGCTGATATCTGTATGTAAACATCTTTAAAAGGATGAAAGCATGGAACGGTTTTTTAAAGAAATGTAACAAGCTTTTAGAAAACATTCAGCTGAGTGTTTGAAATACGTCCTCTCAGAAGAGTCAAAGCAGAGTCTAAATAAATACAGTAAAAGCAGCCATAAACCTGTGATGTCTGCAGCTTTTTGTATACATGTCTGAACAGGGACTTGACAAGATGTTTATGTGGAAAAAAACACATTTGTAGGTAGTGTTTAATACTAAACATGACTGGATTTATAAATTCTGGACAACTTCTGGTGCTATATTCAGTTACGTCTTCCCAAAGTAGTCAGAGTCTGCGCTCAGGTCAGGAACTTGTCTCAAAGCCTTGTCTGCTTAGTTTTTGTGAATCAGAAAGTGGAATGAAGGTACAAGAACTTTGGGAGAGGTTGACAATAAGTGTGAAATAAAGGGGTTTGTAGATCGCAAACAAATTAGACACTTTGTGACAAAGCTGCTAAAAGAAAATGTGCAAGAAAGTTGCAGTTTGTTTGGAATTGTGCAACATGTCACACAAGATCCAACCATGTCTTAAAAGTGTCATGCAAACCATTTCAGTGTGAGTCCAGCTAAATATTTGCACATTTTTCACAATTGTATGTGCAACTAATCTCCAACAGTCACCACCCAGAGAGCTACTGGTGTAAGAGATCAGGAAATTTAACATAATCTAAAATAAATTCCAGCCGGAGTGAATTCAGTTGTTTTCTTGCTGTCAGAAGTCACCTGGTCCAAATGTATTTACAACTGTTTTAATGTTTGCCTCTTTATTCTTGCTCCTTCTCATCCAGCTGGTCGTGGTATCCTTCGAGGCGTTGCTTCAGGTGCAAACAATCACTCCCTGGTCGTGGTGACTCTGAGTCGACTGTTTCACCAGAAGAGCGCTGTGTTTTCTCGGGGTGGGGCCAGAGGACGAGCCTGGAGTGGACGGGTCAACATTCCCGCTCAGTGTGGTGTGCATCCAGGACAGGACGACTACCTTCTGACCGGTTCTGTCCACTTTGGCGAGGCGTGGCTTGGCTGTGCGCCTCGATACAAGGACTTCTCTAAGCTTTACATCAGAGCACTGAAAACAGGAACAAATCCCTGTCAAATAGACACAAACTGACAGAATTCTCTCTGGATAAAACTTCTCCAAAAGTCAACGTTGAAGGTGTTAAAGGAGGTGGATCAGTGTTGTACAGCAGTAAAAGCTGAATGTTCTGCCTAATTTGTATAATGCATGTGTAAATATATGTGCAAATATGATGATTGTACATTTAAATTAGTGCCTAAAACAGTTTTTATTGTTAAAAAATGATACTGCTCATTCTTGAAATGAAAGTTTGCTTTGTAAAAAGCTTTTTGTAAAGTTTAGGAGTCTTCTGACAGAAGTGAATAGTCTGCAGCTCTGTGAGTCTCTATAGTCCTGTGAGTTTTGCTGATGAGTTTTAAAGGGTCTTGGATATTGTACAGAAAAATAAATCTTGAGGGTTTTTTTTTTTGACAAAAACTTAATTGTGTGTTTGCTTGTGAATGCACCAGGAAAAAAAAGAAATTGTGAATATGAGTAACAAAAAGTGAAGGACTAGAAAGTAGCAGAATCTTTTCTGGTCCACATGGATGCGAACAAAGAATTATTATCCAACTACGTACCAAAAACACCAGACCATTATGAGTGCTCAGTGGCCGTTCGCTGGCAGAGAGCTGGAGTGCGTCAGTGCTGTCGTCGCTGCCCCCGTGGAGCCACTTTCCCTTCAGGTCTGAGTGTTCATTCATCACTGAATCAAAGAAGAGTTAGATTTTCCACCACAGCAAACCAGATCCAGCTCAGTAGGTGGTGTAAAAATATTTTTCTCCTGGGTTTCATGAAAGATATTAAACAGCCTAACCTGCTAAAACTGAAAATCTGCTGACGACAGTGATGATGTAGTCAGCGTAGGAGATATTTAGCCCCACAGCAGCAAACAAAATCTACTTAAGAGACGGATGTTACTGAGAGAGAGAGGAGGCGGATGTGTGAGTGACCTTTAACGGCTGTACGTGCACCTCTCCCTACGCCTGCTGTCAACAGGAGTGTGTGTGTGTGTGATGCTTTCTCTCCTTCCTCAGGAAGAGCGAGAATGGATGGAATGTCGCCTTCCTCCACACACACACACACTCAGTCAACTCATTGATATAATGCATTCTGCAGCCTTTTAACTCAACTACATAAACCTGAACCCTAACATCAAACAGCTCATTGGATGGCTGCAGGAACTAGATGGGTCCTGACTGGTCCATAACTCTGATTTTCTCCTTACAAAGAGCTTTTTGAGCGTGCACAAACAAAGGAACGTAAATTTGAACACATATTTAGAGCACATTCTGCAAACGACTTTCAAACACTTAAAGGGACACTCCAGCATTTTATAGATGCACTCTCACAAAGTTGGGTAGCAATAAAAAGTCAATAAATAGCCACGACAAAGCTGCTGAGGTGTAAATATGTCATGTAAAAATACAGTTTTTGCTTCCTTTTTTTTTTTTGTTGCAAAAATTGCAAAAATTTTTGGTCAGTTTCTAGTACAGGTGCTAATTGGATGGTCTGAAAGAACTGATCTGTAGTCAGTTTGTTTGACCTCACACACTGCACTGATGACTTTATAGTTCTGAAGCTACAAGTTTAAACAACAAATTAGTATTTGCTTCTGGTATAACTGTTCATATAAATAACATTTTATAAACTGTGTCATCACTGCAGCAGCACAGTGGGACAGACATAATATGAAGGTTTAAGATAGAGCCCAAAACTGAGAGGGTCATCAATACAACACCCCCAACACACACACACGCCGTCTGACGGATGTGTGTGTTAGTGTGCATGTGTGTTTGTGTTGGGTTGTAGTTCGAGAAGACCATAACACACGCGCCTCACACACTGTCGACATGCAAACATGCCTCTCTGCAGAAACTCAACCCACGTCAGCAACACCCAAAAACATCCACCTGGAAACAAACCAACTCCCCCCGTCATCCTCGCTAATTCAGGACACACTCATCCCTCTGCACCGGGGTCTTAATGTCAGCCTTTCTGTGGGAGAGTGTGAGTGATATGGAAACAGTCTGTGCTGCAGTATGTGAGAGGCACAGCTGAGTGGTCAGCTGGAGAGCAGGGAATGGCTGAGCTCAGGGAAAACACACTCACAGGCTTCCTCCCACACGCTGAGGAGCAGCACTGGCATTTTATACTGCACTGGTCAGGGTGGGGTCAGTTGTTTTACATGCTGGAATTATACTTCAGGTTGTGTCTGGTTTCCATTGAAGAATTTGACATTTAAATAGATGCATGTCTTTTATCAGGTTCATATAATGTGCTTTAAAAACAAGTCTGGTAGGCTCTAATATGTTCTAGCTTTGTGTGCTTACCTTATAAATAAAATTAGAACATAAAATAAACAAATACAAATCATTTGCCAAGTAGCCTGGTAGGAAGTGTGTTCTAAAAACAATTAAGGAGGAGGCCGAAAGGCTGAAAGAGGAAGAGACAAACTTAAAAACCATCGACAGCAGGTCAATATTACTGCATTCTTTAATATAGGAGAAATAAATCCAGCAAATTCAAGACTTAGAGCCTGAGAATCACATCTAGTGACACATCTGTTTGCTAAAATCTGCATCAGAGTTCATGCATGATCTGAACAAATCACACATCTTTAAGAACGCTGGAGAGAGCGTGGAGCTATTCAGCATTAAATCACAGAGCTACATGAAAACACCTCATGCTCTTCAAGCACGGTGGTGGAGGGATGATGATCTGGTCATGATGTACAGACAAAAGACTCAGATAGGCTGAAATATATCTACTGTATACTGCTTTGTTTTCTAAAGTAAAACAGATTTACATTTAACTTGTGTCTACATCTATATAATAATAACTCATACAGACTGAATAAGACTCATGCTTATGAATTGAACAGTTAAATTATCTCAATGTTATTGCATATTTTTATTTTAATATTCTATATTTTCTGAATACCATGAATTTAGTTGTTTTTCTCTATATTTAGTGAAAGTTTCCTCACATCAAACCACATTTTTTAGACTTTTGTTCATTTTCAATACAAAACAAGTCCGTTTAATTTGTTTTCCAGAACATTAGTTCAACTGAAGTCTGAAATATTCAAAAACAATGCTGAAGCCTCTAATTCAAAACAACCATCAGATAATAACATTTATTTTAGAAAAAATTGGACTATTTATAATGAATTTTTAATGCAACAATCCTGCAGTTTATGTTAATTTAGTGTGAGGGCGCCCTCCTGTGGCCGGTGGATGAAGTGACATTATACATTATGTGATGAACACGAATTATTTGCCTGAACTTTAATAAAGATGCACATATTGATAATGATTATAAAAGTCACAGACATGGATTAGTTTAAACTGCTTCAGTTTCACAGACATGAATCATAAATGATTCTTTCCAGCCGTTAACTGAGACAAACTGAGATAATATTTCATCAACAAATAAAGCAAACTGAATCGATGTATAGAATAGAAGAAGTGGGAACATTTATCACACACCCCTCACATTTTTTAACTGAGAGTGGACATGTGTGACATTAGACTCACTTCCTTTATAAAAGTTTGATTTCTTTGAAAGAAGCCATGATGTGGACCCGTCAGAGTCTGCTGTTCATCCTGTGCAGTGAGTGATTCAAATAAAATATTTTATTTTTAGGGGTTTTACGTCACATCGCAGAAAACCAAACTTTATTATCCAAATTTGAATGTCAAACTCCTTTTTTCCTGTTGTGTTTGCAGCTGCTCTGAGTTCCATGAGCTACGCTGCAGACGTGATCCAAGTGATTGGATATGAAGGCAGCAATGTGAAGATTTCCTGCTCATATCACAAGGGTTATAAGGACTATGAAAAGTATCTCTGTAAAGAACACTGTGGTGCCAATGATATTCTTATCACAACATCACAAACAAATAAAACCAGATACTCCATCTATGATGACAGAAGGGCAAACGTCTTCGTAACGACCATCTGTGATGCTCGTCTTGTGGATGCTGGGCGATACTGGTGTGGAGTGAGCAGAAACGGACAAGACCGCTACACTGAAGTGAAGCTGGGAATAAGACCTGGTAGGGATCACGTATCTTCCTGTTTAAAAAGTTCATTAACAAGTCAAATGAAAGAAAAACACAGAAAGTGAAAATGAGTTTTCTACTACATTATTACAGAACTGGATTGCTGATTATATTTTTACATCACGGTATCACCATTATAACCAGTACTGTGGTCGTGGTTTGTGATCTCTGCTATGATTCACACTGTGTGTCGTTTAAGTTTTTCAATGTTTCAACTGATGAGGACAAAACTGCTTTAACTGAATGTGGCCTGAATTTAGCTGCAGATAAATTAACGTTATAACAAGATTAAATGATGACATCACCTCTGTTGCTGATCAGGTATAAACCTGGTTATGTAAAGTGGGAGGGGTAAAGGTGCTGCTGCTGTCTCTTAT
>SSNR01000032.1:4115119-4164692 GCA_006937965.1 Callopanchax toddi | reverse complement strand
CTCCAAGACGTCACAAGATTCAACCAGTTGGAAATCTTCATCTGTTGAAAGGATGTTGAATCTGTTTTGGGTCTCAAACCCAGCCAGGAGCTCTGGAAACGTCAGGTTTTTGAGCACTTCCTGATCTGAAGACGTTTGGAGTGAATCGGTGTCCTTTTTCGGGACACGTTTCTTGTTTTTTTTGGTTGAAGACTTTCTTGGGAGGACTTTGTCTTCCTCTACCAATATTTCTGTTTCAGATGGTCCAGTCACTTCTAGAGCCATTTCAATTTGTGGTGCTGAAACTTCACTGCATTCAGACACAGTCAAATTTAGCAAAGTTTCAGGTTCAGTAGCAGTTTGAGGAGACGAAACTTCAAGTGTTTCTTCAAACAGTTCCTGAACTGCTTCTTTGATCAGGGATTTTCTGGATTCCCGATTTTTCCTTCTTCTTTCTTTAGAGGAGACTTTGTCCTCCTTTGTCTCCAAGACGCCACAAGATTCAACCAGTTGGAAATCTTCATCTGTTGAAAGGATGTTGAATCTGTTTTGGGTCTCAAACCCAGCCAGGAGCTCTGCAAACGTCAGGTTTTTGAGCATTTCCTGATCTGAGGTTGTTTGAGAAGAAGACATTTTGTAGTCTAGTTGATGATTGAAATCAAGTTAACAGGGCTAATAGTAGCGATGTTTCTCCAACAAACACAAAATTTAGCTAACAAAGATAGTTGAGATATTTTACCAACAAACTCACAAAGGTTTAGCTAACAGAGCTAGAAGCAGTGTTTCACTAACAACCTTTGAGAGTGTTATGAAGGAACTAAGCTTTTTTTGCCTTTAATCTTTTGATGATGTCATCAGTTGACTCCACCCACTGATGACATCATCAAAAGATTAAAGGCAAGTATTTTTTTCTTTTTTCCTTATATGTAATTAAATTTTTCAAGGGACTTTCCATTTTTGCAAGGGACTTTCCATTTTTGAATGTTGCCTAGCCACACACAGGGTCACATGGCATTTTAGAACTTGTACACTGCTACACTTAAAATTTAAAAATTATCAAAATATTGTTTGAATTTTAATTTTCTTTTAGAAAAATGTACTAAAGTGCATTTTTTAAAAAAATGCATTTTATAGTGATTTTTAATATTATTTAAAACAATTTTACAAACAGTGTAGTAGTTGAGACAATTTTGATACAATTTTAAAAGGCTTTTTGCGTTTTCAATTAGACAATAGTTTCATGATGAAAAACGCTTTACACTCTGTTGCAGTAAAAACAGAAGAACGTTTATGCAGCTGTTGTCTTGACTGGTTTTGAGAAATAGGCTGAACAACCTCAGTCGACACGTTCGAGGAGGAATAGCAGCGATTCCCCCAAACCACAGAGCTCCTCACCGTATCTCTGAGGCTGAGCTCATAGAAAAAGTTGATCTGGGGTTGTGTAGCTTTGCTTATGATCTTAATCTCATGATCATAACTGAGGACTGCATTGTGGCTTGACCAGTAAATTGAGAGTTTCGTTTTGGCTTTATCGTGCTTTGTTGCACGATGAAGGTCATAGCTTGAAAACACTAAGTGAACCACATTGTTTGCAAAAAAGCAGAGACTGCTGTTCTCAAACCAAACCCAATAATATGGTTTGAGATCCTGTTCATGAACATTGAGTTCAGAGACAAGGGGTAGACCTGTGGAGACTCCCTGATACTGATCAGAGAACATCATCATGATCATTTGTGAAGATCTCTCAACTTCATGTAAAATCAAATTACTGAGATATAAAATTAAAATTAATGTTGGAAACAGTGTTTAGGTTTATAGTTAAAAAGCATTTGAACCTTTTAACTGGCAGGTCAACCTCTTGGTAGAGCACATATTAGAAACAGGCACTATTTAATTGGAGACAACTAAAACATTTTTTAAATTTATGGAGATGTTTCTTTAAACATAAACATTACAACACATTTTTACATTCAAATTAATATGATGGTCTTTACATTATTGCTATTTAATTATATTGTAAACCTTTTTACACAAAGGAACATAAAATGCAAGAAAATGTCATTGTTCTCTGTGTGAAAATTAAAATGTTACAGTGTCTCGGGAGGCTTAAATTGGACGATTTTATTCCCACAGCCCTCCGCATCTTTACTTAAATCCATCCATATATTTTTGATCTGAACCATTCATTGTTTTGTGTTGGCCTCCTTTTAACTCCTAGACTGAAAGGAGGTTGTAACAGCAGAGATATGCAGTCTTGGACTGACTTTTTTGTGAACCATAAAACACCAGAGCTTTAGCTCATTTGGCTGAAAGATGACAAACCTAGAGGGCAGAATGTGTGTGTTTTTCCAGATAAAACTCTAATCATGTGAGCAGGAACAACTTCTGCTACCAGAACCTCTTTTTTCCCCCCTTTTCCAAACTCTCCAGCCCACGACACTCTGTTCAGGCAGGCCGCTCTTCTTAAGGTGGAGGAGATAGGAGCGCGATTTCCTCCAGGAGCAAGACCAAACATGGCTGTGATTCATGTGTTCATAAGAAACCTTTGTAAGTGGGCCTTAAGTCATAGAATTATGGAAGGATTCTGACAGTCCCCAGCATGCATTAGGCTTGAAATGAATGTGGTAGAGGAGATGGGTTGTAGAAAAACTGAATGGAATCTGGAGGTACTGCATCACTCGTTTTATTTTTCATCCATTTTTCTGAGGTAACAGATTTATTCAGGTTTTTAAAAATAATATTAAATGATGACTAATGTTTACAGCCAGTGTCTTACAGTGAGATTTAAGTGTTTTTAGTATTAGGCTGTATTGGGACAACCCACCAAACCAACTCTGAACCTTGGTTAGGAGTTGAAGTTATACAATTTTTCCACAAAGTTTATGTGGATTTTTTAAAACCTTTTTGCTATGATATCATCATCTTTCATACACAAAATCACATCCTACGATAAAACACAAACAAAAATTCATTGTGTTTTGCTTGTAGGACAGCTTTAGATATAATTTGTTGCTGAATTTTATGATATTTGATGTTTTTTTAAATAAAAAATAACTTTCAGCACAAGTAAACTTCTTGAAAGACATTTTTGTGACCCTTTCACCCCAGTTAAAACCAGTATGCAGCATTATCAGCATGCTGGGTGAAAACAGAGAAATAATTCCATGGCTCATCAACACAATGGTCATAGAAGAATAAAAGAATGAAGAAGATTTAGTTGTTTCCTGTTCAAGTTTAGAGTCAGTGTTTAGAAAACAGTCAAAATAGTGTTTTCAGAATAAAGGTTTTATTTTCTGATCAAAATGGGAATCAAAAGCTAAGCCAGCACTGCATGAAGCAAAAACCTACAATTCCCATAATGCCTTGAGTGAAAGAACAAAAAAAAAACTTCTATTAGCTTCAGATGTAGTGTATGTTTAGGTAAGTCTGCATTTGAGACTCTTATTGTGAAGGATTAAAGGAAGTTCATTGAGTTCTGATGGTTTTATCAGCACAGCTGCAGTACATACTTGCTCAAGAAAAAGATTTAAAATTATGGAAAAAGTTACATAGTATGCCTTTAATTGGGGACTATAATGATGTAAAAACCTTGTGAATGGTATTCAGTGTTTTACGTCGCAGGTGTCCAGTCCCTGTTCTTGAGGGCCACCATCCTGAGTATTTTCCTGCTTCATCACACCTGATTTAAGAGCTGTTTGTTTGTCACCGTTATGTCATGAACCTCTGGATGGATTTTAATGAACCTCTGGAGGAGTTTTTGTTGGATTTTCATCTACAGCTAATTAACTTTTGGAGCCAGCTCAAATAAAGATGGCTGCCCCAACTAATCAACCATAGCAAACACAAAACTAGCTACAACTCAGTCAGTTTTACAGATATTCAGCTCAAATTTCAGGTAGAAGTCGCTGAAAGTCATTCACAACACCGACTCTGAAAGCTAACAGATTGTGTAAAATCTTATGACATTAGATGGCCTTTAAGAAATGGTAGATCTCTAACCAATCAAATCTAAATAAAACAAAATAGAGTCAAGATGCGGTTCAGTTTATGATTTCTTTATTGGCATCAGCAAAAGTGGTAAACATGCACTTAGTTTTGTGTTTTCTTTGCAAATCCAGTTGCATCTCTTACCCTAATTTCCGGTCACAAAAAACCTCCTAACTCCTGTGGTAATTATCTGATTATATCTTTACAAAACATCATCAGATAATTTGGCCTTAGTGCTACAGTTATGCATGAATGCACTTATTTACTATTTTAACAACTTTCAAAATCAGTTTAAAGAAAAGAGCTCCATTTAAAACCTGAAGGAAGTCATAAAAACACTTATCCAGGAGTGTGGACTGACACATGTGGTTCTATTATATAACAACACTACATGTTTTCACTATGGTATCAGCTGTTTATCAATGGTATGTTTATCTTCAAAGCAAGTGAATGTTTTGACAAAGTTGTGAGCATAGTTGCATTGCACATTGCATAAGCAGTAAGTATCCGATTAGAAAGACAATATACACAGGTCCTTAAACCACTAATAAAATCAGATATACAATCGGCAGTAAGATTCAGAGATGGCAGATACACAGGTCACACAGATATGGATACTGTTTGCCATGCAGATTAGAAAGGAAGACCTCAGTCTGGGATTGATCGTGCTGCAGGTGACAGATGAGCCTGTTTAGATGTGAATCAGGAGGCGGGACGGCCAGGTGGCTCAGAGGGGATCCTTATCCAGATTTATCTCTACTGCTTTCTAAGAATCAGGTCAACTTAAAGAACAAACACTTTGAAATGTGGCGCCACACATTCATCCGTCTATGGCCGAGACTCTAAATCAGAGACTTTCCTCTGAGTCCGTTCGGTCGGTTCAGTCGTTCAGTAGATCGTCAGTCAGAAGCTGCTTCGTGTGTTTGTCTGTCTCCTCATATCACGACGTCTTTCAGCTTAATGCCCCCCACCTACGGTACAAAAACCCAGGTGTGAAGTCTATTTACAGAGCTGCTTATTACCGGTATGAATTCACGTTTACTTGTTAGTTTAGGAAAATATGTTGAAATTCCTCTACTAGTTTTCCTGAATCAGCTTTGTGTTTCCTAAACTTTCACACACAGCCTGAGCTCCATTTTAGCTTCTACTGTATGTTTGCTGCAGAAATGAAGGATCAAATGAGAAAAGTTAAACAGAAAAAGGCAGGTAAATGTGGGAAAGTTACAAATGGTCTTAATCCAACACGTTAGTAATGGCTGAAACAGGAGTGTGTTGGGTATCAACGTACAAATGTAGACCTCTAAAAAATATCATATGAACAAGCTTTGGCGAATTCGAAGGAGAGATTTTACAAACTCTTGTTCAACCTTTTCTTATATCTCCATGGGTTTACCCTCATGTGTTCCCTCTACCTTCTGTTTTCTCTCTGGCCTCCCTCTTTCAGTCTGCCAGCTGCAGCTTTCAATAATACATGAGGTGCAGAGACGGGAGAGAGAGTAATGATGGAAAGAAGGCAACTAGAACGAGGAGAAGTGAGAAAGGGAAGGAAGAGAGCAAACCTATGAAAGCTAAGTGCAGGATGGTTCGATGGAAGACCGAGAGGAAAGAGAGGGCTGATAAAAAGGAGGAGTGGAGTTGGGATTCTTTCTTCCTCTTCCCTTTAATGTTATCCTCAAGTTCATATCCATCTGTAATGACGGGCGATGCTCAGTAGAAGAAGTACACTGTAAATGAAGGATAAAGTGGGAGTGGTTAGTCTGACGGGTCCTTCAGAACATCTCTAAAAAACAACATACCAGATACATTAGGGCAAGAATTCAAAAGTTACAGATTTTCCACTGCACCTTAATAAAGTGCTAATCCGTTATTTATAAGAAAAGTGACTTAAACTTTGTCATCTTTTAAAAATCACCCGTGAATCTATAATAATTTTTATTATGGGGATAAAACCAGCGTGTACTTACAGAATATTATTCCAACCACAATGACTCCGATGATGCCCATCATGATCATCATCTGAAAAAAGAAACGTACAATAATGTCTTTTAGTTTAATGCTTACAAAGAAAATATGAACAACACAGTAAAACAATATGAAGGACTAATGTAAAATAATAAACCAAAGTAGTTCTGTAGCAGAAGGAAATCCCCTTTAACAGGCTGTATTTTTCAAATAAATGAGGATAATAAAACTCATATTTTGATTTTGGTGCAACCCAAAGCTCCCATCTGAGCCTCCCTTTAAAGACTTTCTGGACACACCTCTGTTCAAACTGCAGTGAAACGTCTTCATAACCTCCTTCTGCTGTTTCCCCCTAAAGCCTCATGTCAGGCCTCCAGCAGCTCATTAATTAGCAGTTTGTCCTTATTTTTTCCTCAGAGCAGGACTCTAAATAACTCATATAACATTGTAAGTTGTCTCCATCTCATGCTTTTCATCATCGCTGTGCCCACCTTGCAGTTTTTCCACCAGTACTTGTTTTTTAGCTTGGCTGCACAGCTTTCAAACTGGGAGGCTCCGGCCTGCAGAGCGTCCGCTCTGTCGTCCAGCTCTGAAAGCTTCTGGTCCCTTTCCAAAACCTTGTCCACATTCACCCGCATGATATCCACCACCTAGAAAGAGTAGTGATAACATTTGGCAGCAGAAGAGGTGCGAGACCAAAGGGATGGAGAGATTGTGAGAAACAGCAACGAAGCTTCTTGAAGGACTTGCATCACAAAAAACAGCAGCAGAAAATCCTAAATAATTAGGTTTTATATCAACTTTCTACCAGACTAAAACTATTTGTTTTATAGCACAGGGAATGAGGAAAAGTTCTGATCATTCACAGTTTAACAGGAAATAAACCGAGCTAGAATTTTAGACTCAGTCCAGCTCACCTCCTCTACTTGGGCCTGTGTCTGCTGTAGCCTGCGGTTACTGGAGGTGTTAGGTGGGCCGGCAGGTGGGCCAGCCGGGGCGCCATCGGCACCAGGAGCCCCTGGAGCTCCAGCTGGTGGGGCAGCATCAGACCTGAAAAAACATGTTGGGGAGGTAAGATTTGGTCAAGAAGGGAACTAGAGATTTGGTGTTCTTATATAACAGATAGATGAGCTAATGCAGCCGTTTCATCTGATCATAAATCACACTAAAGACAGAATTACATTTAAAAACATCTACTTTGAGTAAAGCTCACACAAACACTAATAGCTTATTTTTTCTGTTTCTTTAAAAAGTAAAAGCACGCAGTAGAAAACCTGCTGTTGGAAGAACAAAAAGAGAATGTTCCTTATGAAACATCCCTGATGTTGAGTGGAATATTTAAACAAGGGATGGGGTAAAAAGAAGAAAACTGAAAAAAGTGCAAATCTGAGGAAAAAAATGGCAAAAGAACAATAAAATTTCAATTGTAGAGACCAAATTTAGACATCTGATGTGAAATGATGTTTCTGTCCAGGAAAACCATTAAAAAATGTAATTAAATTGAAACATCAAGTATAAATAACTGTGTTAAGAAGTTGACACAAGAAAGTAAGAAAAATGAGCTAATCCATCAGGGGGAGATGAAAGTGTTCCAGGTCTAAAAATAAGTCAAATAAATCAGTTTAATATCAAAGACGATCATATTGGTAACACATTGATAATAATTATGATTTATTATATTTCAGGACTCCAGGTTCAGGAGTTTCATTCAGATTCATGTCAGTGTTTTAATCAGCTGCAGTCTTTGTCAAACAGAACAACACTTCAGTTTAACTCTGATAAATCTGTCAGAATTACATAAATCAGCATCTGAATGCATTATTTACTAGAGGCATGGTGGAAATTTTCGCTTGCGTCAGCAGAATCCATCCAACTGAAATAAATTCATTTTCCTTTAGGAAAAAAAAATCAGCTAAAAGGTGAACCTATATGAGATATTTGATGATTTTTGAAAAGAGAGCGCAATAAAAAGCCGCATTAATACTCACATCTTTATGCAGCTGTTTGAACTGACTCACAGGGAGCGGAGGAAGAGGAGGAGAAGGAGGAAGAGGAGGAGGAAGAGGAGGGGTCGCTGTGAGGCAGTGGAGGGGGGGGGGGGGGGGGGGGGGGGGGGGGGGGGGGGGGGGGGGGGGGGGGGGGGGGGGGGGGGGGGGGGGGGGGGGGGGGTCTGAACAGTAAGGGAAAATATCACAGGGAAAAAATAGGTTTGTAGGCACTTGTCCAAACAAAATGTAGGTTTTTAATCAACAAAGAGGTTGAAGTAGGGCGGGGAGTGTGTTGGCGCAGCGGAGCTGATCCTCCAGCGACGCGTTGATCCGAAGTACCGCAACACAGAGTCAGTGAGCGGCAGGCTGGAGGAGGTGATGGAGGAAAAGAGAGAAAACACACTTCTGATCTATACTCCTGTGAATAAATCCATGGATGTTTGCTGCATCTAGCTCGTGCCTCCGGGACGCAGCGCTGATTGGCTGGTTGCTTCTTCCAACAGCAACCTTTAAAAAATATCCAGCAATTTAAAAAAAAAAGACCATTAAAAAAAGTGCAGTGAAGAGAAAGCCGCTGTTTTTCTTTGATTTCAGTCCCTTCCTCTTCTCTTTCTGTCTCTGCGCGTCTTGGATGAAGTGCGCTACTTTGGGTTCGTGCAAAGTGTTTCAACTGCAATAATGCGTCTCTCCCCCCCCCCTCTGCCTCCTTCACTTGGACTCTAACGACAGTGCGGCACCCCCCTCCCCTCCCCCGTCTCCCCCTCGCACTTTGCAGTGCTGCAGCTCTCCGTGTCGGATGGGGCGGCGGGACGAGACTGCGGAACAGTGGCAACCAGAGTGTTGAGTCGACGGTTTCCTCTGCATGGGATTCTCCCTGCTACATTCTGCTACTCGAACACATTTGACTTCTCAATAACTCTTGTCTAATTTTAGCGTCGCTTTTTATTCTAAAAGCTGCACTTTAGTTTGACTAAATACAGAATATTTATATGTATATATAAAAAACATTAGGAAAAAGGAAATTAAAATGTAGAATACAAAATAATAAAATCCTGAAAATATTAAAAGAGCATATTTAGATGGAGTTGGTGTGTTGTGTTCTTTTAAAACATGTGTCTGAGCTAAAATAAATACTTTATCATACTTTCTCTATTTGTAAGTGTTCAAAAATGCAAAATTATAACATAAAAATGTATTTTTGTGTAATATTGTAGTTTACCACAGGTGCATCAAGCCCCTACTAAACATTTTATTTTGACCATGTTGCAATATGAGTGCCATGCACTTAATAGGCTACCAATAATCTAAGTCTGACCTCATCACTTGTCATCACTGGGATGAACTGAGTGGAATAACAACTCATTAATTTATCTATTTTTATGATAAAGTGACCTAAACCTCTGCAGTCTGGGTCCAAATCAAAAACAGCCTCAAACATCTCTTGACCCAAAAACAGACTCAACATGAAGTCTGAACAGCAGTTCTATAAGTCCTGCATGCAGTCCAGATGGATCAATATTGTGTATTTTTAAGTTCTTTAACTGCATAATAGTGCATGTGGACAAGGAATATTTAGGAGCTGCATCAATGTTTAGGTGTAGAAATTAATCAAAAAACATTTTGGAAGGTGTTAAAAATTATACAGAAAAAACAGCATCCAACCAACAAACATGGTGCTGGTAGTGTGATGGACCTGGATGACTTGCTTTAATCCTGAAGGAGAATATCTGACCTTTGACCTTAAACAGGTTGTTCATGCTGGAAAACCCTCGATTGTGGCTGAAATAAAACAATTCTGCAAAGAAGAGTGGGACAAAATTCCTCCACAGTGACATGAAACCCATTACCAGGTATCAAACACGAAGAGTAAGTCATTTTTGGGGGGGTGGGTGTTACTCGGGTCATCTTTGTCCGATAATGAAGTCCTGGCAGCTCCTGACACTTCTTTTTTTATCATGATCAGCAATAAGATTTACAGCACTTTGTGCCACAGCAGCTCTATTGGTACAGATCACTCAGCATGTCACACTCATTACTTGCACATTTTTCCATCATGTCATCTTCTAAACTGTTTACTTGGTCATTTGTTCTTGCCTCTGTAAAGGTGGCACTAAAACAAAACAATGTGTAATCTGTTCAAATCATTCTAGGAAACTAAAGACATCGGGAGAACCTCTGTAACAAGAATGCTGGACAAGGATCCTATTTAGACAGAAAACATGTCAAAGTGGAGCAAGTTATCTTATTTACAGCGGTGTACGCCAAATGAAAGTACTCCGTATCCCTTTGTGTTCTTCTGGCTTTTTGTTTGTTTGTTTTAGGTAATAGTATTTGTTGATCTCATCTGGATGTTAATTTTTTTATATGATTTATGTGAATGCCTTAATGTACAGATTTACACTAACCTTATAAAAAAAAAACTATTTAAAAAGTATACAAAAAAAGATAAACCTCACTCAGTAACCAACTCATCTGTTGACTTGTTTTAGAAAAGTCAAACTCCTCAAGTCAAAAGCAAAAAGTCCAAAGTTGCAAAGTAAGCGCTAAATGAGAAGACCAATTTAAATTAATAAAATAAAAAAACACTTTTTTCATCACATGTTCAGGATTTTATGTCATCTGTTGTGTTTGTCTGGAAAACTTAATAGTTGCAAAATCCAAAACAAACCAATAAGTACATAAAGCTGGAAAGACAAATATTCTTTTCACCATTATAACACAGCGACTGGATGAAATCCCACCAAAGAACTCTGACAGTCCCAATAGGCTGATCGGATGCTTTGTACAGCGTTAGCGGTGTTTCCCGGTGCGGTTGAACCGTCTGTAGAGGAAGCGGATTCTCTTCTCCAAGTTGAGTTTCTCCTGAGTCATCATTCTGTCTCCAACCATCTTCTTTTTTCTAATTAAACGCTGCAGTTCATGACCTTTAAACGCTTTCAGCCAGCAGGGGGCAATAATCAGGTCTTTGGGATGAGCTTTGAAGTCTCCTGCAGGCAAAAAATTTTAACAAATGAAGTGAGGTACTGCACTGATTATAAAGGTAAGAAGAAGAATGCAAGAAAACGTGGAGGGAAAGGCACAATACCAGGATGTTGAAGGATTCTGAACTCAAACATTTTGTTCTCAAGGCACTAAAAATGATTTACTTGGCTGTTGTTTGAATAGAGTGTTAATCTAAGTTCACAGGTTGTAATTTTTGTCAAGACAAATCAACTCTCAAATCTCAGGGTACAATTACAGAAGCCTCTGTCATTTAAACACACAGCATAATTTGAAAACTAACCATATAACAATATATTAGCTAAACTGAACAACCTCAAAAAAATTACCCAAGATGCCAATGTTGTCATAAACACCATACATGCTCCTCTTCTTTGTCCACCTGTCAACTACTTTTGGCTGTGGAATAGCATGCATCCGAATCTGGCAGCATGTTCCTGGAAAACAAAAAAAACGTTATTAACATGAATTTAAATTAGAGCAGGGAAAAATGGTAGGTGAAATAATCATATTATTTACAGTTACTGTGAAACCTCTCATATGAGAAATGTAAAGGTATACTACTGCATCCCTTCCATTCATTGACCAGGAGCACCAGAATGATGGTAAATAATATTAAGAGAAATTGTTGAAAACTATGATAACATTAGAAATATATATATTGTTTTGTTTGTTTGTTTTGTTTTGTTTTTGTTTAAGAAACTGGAATAACAGATACATTTCTAAATATACTCATAAAAACTGTGCTTTTAATATAAATAATAATTTACTTTAAACTATAGATTAGTTTCATATTTAACATTAATTTAAACAAATCAAATGTGATACTTTACGTATAATTATATTAGTTGTATATTCTAGTAAAGACAGAACGATCATTTAGGAGTCATTTCAGATCTAGGTTGGATTTGTTTTGGTCTTGATTTTTATGAAGCCTGTAGCCAAGCAATCACACAAAAAGCACACACAACAAAAAGCAAATAAGGCCGATCTGGCTGCTGCCGCACAAAGTCAAACTGGTACAGAAAACAACAGCAACCAGTTCTGACCTGTAGAGAAGGTCCTGACTGGGTTCAGCAGAGTCCCAGCAGAGTGACAGAAAGAAGCTCCGGCTCTCAGCAAACCTCTCAGAACGGACATGTTCAAAGTTCTACAATAAATATTAAAATGTTATTCAGATGTGAAACAGACACGTGACAAGAAAGAGATAAAGAGGCAGAATGTTCCCTTTCACCACTACGTCTGAGCTAGCTTTCATTAGCCTCCTTAAGAGCACTACATTGACCCTTAGCTTTAGCTTCAGCTAGCACGTTCGATTAGAGTCAGTGTTGTAACTATTACCTGGTTCCACACGCGATAAAATCCTTGAACTGGTCGATTCTTTAATTCACACTGCAACAAATAAATGAGTACGAAAATGTAAAGACTAAAAAATTGTCTGTAATTGTCGCTTCAACATGCGCTCTGCGACCGCTTCCATTTCTGTCCCACAATGCCCCTCGCGTGTACCGTACTGTCAGTTGAGTAGCGCAAACAAAAAAGTTGTATTACGGTTTTTGAGGTTTTTATTTCAGCCAGCAGAGAGAGCTACTGATACCTGTTACTTGACTGTCTATGATTTATTCCATAATAAGATGAACGTATATGTATTTATTTTATTCATTCATAGGCATTATTATGCAGTTTACTTTTTCTAACATAAGATGTATTACTGAATAAAAAGTATTTTGAAATATTCATGATCTGCTAAATAAAAGTGAAATGTCATAGTTACATAATTCAAAACATGTGACTGTGAAAACTTGTGATTTTTTCGTGTTAAACTCAAAACATTTTGTATAAAATAAATTTTTATTTATGCAACACATATCCATCAAATTGTCATTTGCGTACTTTTTAAAAGCTACTGTTTTAAATCACCACCTCTGCCTGTTTTAGAAAGAATTATTCTTGTAATAAGATGTGAAAGAAATTAAACAAAACTACAAAAAGTTAATTTTAATGAACTAAAATGGGCATCAAAAGAAGAAATATTATTTTATATATGGAGTATGAGCTTTTTGTTGATTAAAATTGGTCCTATCAAACTGCCCTTCAAAAAAAGCTGGTATAAATGAGCACATATGTGCTTTATTGTTTCTTCTCTTCAACTTTTGATTACATATTGTCTTTTTTTAATGTGATTTTGTTTTTTTGTTAACCATTGAATCATTCTCCACAGGTTATCATGTTCAGGGTTGCAGGAAGCGGAAGTCTGTTCCAGATGTCAGTGGGAGAGAGATGGAGTATACAACCAACAACCAGCACTCACTGTGAAACCAGTCTTCTTATTTATTTTGAACAAGCTAAAGACAAAAGTGTTTTGGCCACTGTCAGCATAAATCACACCAAATTGTTTGCAAATGTCAGGAAATACATTCACCATGCAAGAAGACCGACACATACTGTATAATAACAAAAAACCAAACAGCAAGTTAGGATGCAATGCTTGAAGAAAACCATATAAATACAAAAAACAAATACTAAACAGACAAAAAGTCAAATAAATGCGATTTAATTATCTAAAAATCACATGCACCAATCATATCAGATATATACAAACTGCAATAAACTCCTTAAAACCATGTGCACATTGAAATATATAAAGACAAAAATGTTGCATCATCTTTAATGCATTCAATTCAGAAACATTTCTATCAATATAGGATATTTCTTGCTGCTGCCACACAATTTTGTTTTAAATTGACCAAATAACTCAGTTTTTCCAGAGTGAATTGGGTCTGCTGAGGTGTTCATTTGCAAAATGTAGCTCTGTGAAATGTTGATTTGATTTATCATAATAGAAATCCTTAAAGCAGATTCTCTGGATCCTAATTTGACCTTCTTACATTCATTTTGCAGCAAAGCACAAAATATTTAAATTCAGTTGGTTTCCTGTTGAACCAGCAGTTGAATTGAAAACACTGGAACACACCTATTTTTTTAACCTCTGTAAACACACAGAGACACATGATGACAGATGTGTGTACTTTCAGTCTTACTGTTGTAAAAAAAACTCAATGGAATATTTTGTCATTTAAAAAAAAACAAGCGCAGCAAAGATGATCTTTGTCTATATTTCATTCTTGCTAAATCGCCTGCCAGAAAGTGGAAACTTAGTCCAAACAGAACTTTATTAAACGATTAGATTCCATTCTGGTTTTGCATGCATTGCCTGTGCAGAGAAGGCTTGCAGACTTACTGTAAGTATGCAGGATGTTTGCACCTTTAATTGTTCTTATTAGAACTGATTTTAAAAGTTAGTAACCCTATGTGCAAAAATAGGACAGCAGGCAATTAAAGGAGAAAAAATGCAACAAAAGAAAAAAGATTTTGTTGAGGTAATGGAAATAATAAGAGCAAGTATTTCTCATCAAGTAGATACGCATCGTGCTTATGTAGCACGCGACTTCAGCGCTGACATGAAAAGTGTTGATTTTCTCAGCGCATTTATCAGCTTCCTCTGCCAGTAAAACTGAGTGGAACCGCGTTTAGCATCACCTACTTATGTAAAATATGGTCATCATCATCATATCTGCTATTGAAATTAAACCACAGCAGGGTTAGCAATCCTTCATAAGGAGTCTGTTCTCAATAGGAGGTTAATACTCATGTCAGTTCAGAGCATAACACTGCTGTGGCACACGAGGAGAGATAATTTAATGACAACTTGACACAGGAACAAACTACTCATCTTCAAATTTTCTAAAGAGCTTGATTTGACTATTTTCCAAGCTCATCCTGATTAACATACTGATCATCCCCCATCGAGCTCAGAGTACAGTGGTTTTTACATGAGGGGCATTTTCCTTCTTAGAACCTTCAGCTCATATTCAGATACAGTGGTGGTGATTAAACATCAGCTGTAGGAAAGACCACCTCACAGGGGGTGACGCACACAAGCCCCCCCACATGAAGACAGCTTCTTACACAACAGTGTTTTGAACCTGAAACTGAGCTCACACAGATTTATAGGTTTGAAGTTTGACAGTGGTTGGTTTAAGGCGGAAGTTCAAGGAGGGAGAGATGAAAAGAATTAAAGCTACAGTTTCACCAGGTATTAAGTCACATCTCAGGGAGAGGAAGAAAACAGCTCTGAGGTTTCACCCACACACTCAGGTGTTCATCGGTGTGACTTTCTAAAGAAGATAGATGAAGATATAAAGACAAGGCTAGGTAGATTTGGTGTGAGTTTACGGTCGTTTGGCGGGATAAAGTGTTTTAAAGTATCTCGTGTGTTTTTCTGTGTTGTAAGTTTTAGATATGAAATAAAATAGCATAAAAAGTTCCAAACATTCTGACTTAAAATCAGACTAACACAGGTTGAATGCTGCTCTCCACTTCTGCTAATCTACAAGCTGGTATATGAAGGCATATTAGGACCACCTAGAAAAGGGGAATTGTTGAGAATTAATTTGAAGAGAAAAAAGGTCAAAATATTATTTCTAGAATAAAGCACCTGTATTTGTTCTATTTTTATTATTATTGAACCTGAGGGTTATTGGTGCATCTTTATTTTGCAAACCATGAGAAAAATGAAGCATTTTGTTGAACATGAGCTGAAGTCTTTTGACTTTTTCCACAGCAGAGCTCAATGAACTTCCCTCAATCCTTCACAATAGTCTCAGATGTTACACATGTATCTCAAAACATCTGAATCTTATAAAAAAATAGCTTGAGTTTCACTAAAGAACTAAACAATTTCTCAAAAAAGGTAAGACTCCTAATTTTTAGAATATAAAAAGCTTCAAAACAAAGAAAGAAAACTATTTACTGTTAAAACAAGTCCAGCAATAACATTAGGCTTAGAACAAACTTCTAAAAGGTAAAAAGAAAAAAGAAAGGACCAATAAGGCGTGTATTTTCTGTGATCAAGGAGCTATTTTTACTTCAGTCTTTGCCAAATGATCAATTTCATGGCATTAACTAATATGTGCATTAATGAGGGCTGCATTCCATTTAGTGAATGTTCTGCTTTTCACATGTTGTACAACACTAGAAGCTGAGTTTAGCTAAATGTACCTCCCTGATTTCTACAGTTTTTAGATGTAAAACATGAATAATTTAGCTGTACCGATGAGTTGTGGATGGTTTCCATAATTTGTTTTGGTTTTTTTAACTTGAAAATAGATATACAGTGGCGGGGAAATTTTTTTTTTTTTAATCCACTTCCAATTTTTAAAGTTTTTGCACTAACAGAGTCTTTAAAAAGTAAAAAATAAATTGCAGAAAATCACATTTTAAAATAATTAATTTGCATTTTATTGCATGAAATAAGTATTTTATAGAAAAATACAAGTTAAAATTTGGCAGAGACACCTTTATTTCCAGTTCCAGAGGTCAGATATTTCCAGTAGTTCTAGACCAGGTTACCATCACTGCAGTAGGGGTTTGTGACCACTCCAACATTCAGATCTTCTCCAGATCTTTTAGGTTTTAGAGCTGTCGCTGGACAGCACAGAGATTCAGCTCCTCCAACAATTTTCAGGTCTGTAGACTGGCCAGGCCACTCCAGAACCTTGAAATGCGTATGGAGCCACTCCTTAGTTTACCTGGCCGTGTTTCAGGTCATTATCATGCTGGAAGACTCAGCCACAACCCATCTTAATGCTCTTACTGAGGGAAGGAGGTTGTTGCCCCAAATCAGGTGATACTTGTCTCCATCCATCCTCTCCTAAATATGGTGCACTGCATAAAAACACCTCCAAAGCACGATGCTTCCATCCCCATGCTTCGTGGTTGGAATGGTGTTCTTGGACGTTGTGATCATCCTTCAAACCCCCAAACACAGCAGTAGAGGCCTGATTGGTGGCCTGATGGTCTGTGCCCCTGTGTTGTTAGTTTTCCTGTCTCTTTTGCCACTCCTCCACAGGTGTTCTTCATTCAGTTACACTCACTCAGCTGCTCCTCATCCCCCGATCACCCTCCCTATAAACCAGTTCAGATCCTTCTGTTGGCTGATCTGTTCGCCCTGCATCCTTGGTTCCCTGTCCCCGATCACTTGTCCTGTTTTCTTTCCCAGTGCTTATTTTCTTAGTTTATAGGTTTGTTGTCTTGGCAGCCTTTTGTTTTGTCTTTAGTTGTACTTCCTGTCTCCTTACCTCCATCATCCTCTTGATTTTAGATCCTCAACACCCCCAAAATGTAACATGATCAGGCTTTTCCCACCATTAAATAATACAATTCTAAATTAATATAAAATAAGACATCAACAAGAAACAAGAAAAACATTTAATGATGATAATGAAAACCTGTCTTTTAAGGGACAGAGACTGGTGAACATCTGATGAGCAGCAGATGGCTGTGATTTAGGAGGAAGAGCGCCCATCTGATCAGAGAGTTGGAGGTTAAACACCGCCGTAGCCCCTCACTATGCTGAAGTTCCTCTGAGCAAGACGCTGAATCCCCAAATCTATGAATCTGGATGTGTGTGAATGAGTGAGTGATCTAAAAATGCTCGGAAAGCTCTATAAAAAACATCATGTAAAATTCTATTATAACTTTATTTGATTTCATAAAGACTTTAATTTGTAGTCTTGAGTGAACATTAGATTCTAATGTGCTGGAAACTGTATGTTTCTGTAGAAAATCTCAAATATTACAAGGATAAAACTGAATTTGTGATTTCAAAACCTAAAGATGCATAAAATGAACACTGAAAGTTTTTATTTTAAAGTTTTTGAAGCTACAGTTACAGTTCCTCATCAAATCCACGTTCATGTGACATGATTTCGGTAAAGAAAACGTTTATTTCTTCTAAAAATAACCGCAACATTCTATGTATTTCTGAGCTCAACAAAACAAATATTTTTACGGTAAATGAAATTCCTTCTGGGTGACACAGAATGAAATTGTGGAAACAGATTTGTTGCTTAAACAAACATTTGCCCCGCAGTGTGGGCCTGTTTCTGCTGCCTGTGAATTGACGAAAAGGAAAGTAAAGAAATGAGAATGGAGGGGATGATTCACTTTCATGAATATCCATCAGAGGAGCCAGATATGGAGTCAAGACTGCGCTCGTTCTCAGGCTGCTGCTTGGTAGCGTTAACCAGCGACGTGGATGACTGGCAGTGACGGAGTGGTGACGCGGTGCTTTGGTGCTGCTGTTTTACCATTTCAGTTTCAAAACAACAACCAGAGCTTCCTTGAATGAAACTCCTGATATTTATACACACGAAACATCCACTGTGGTGCATGGAAAAAAAATGTATAAAGCAAAATATTACTTTGGAATTAAACTATGTTAAAGTGGACGTTTATTTTAGAGAACAATAAAGATATTTTGTCTTGTTTCTACATCTTCAGTGCTTCTCTTAACTTTAACTTTATTTTAATTTGAAAACAGTGTGTTGGAGTCGATCAGACTTATAAGAAGAAAGCAGATAAAGGTAAAGAGAATCCGTGGGGGGGAAGTGGGACTCCCTGTTTACATCTGTCTTACAGTTTCCAGGCTGACAAATTCAGACCGCATCAAAGAAGCATGACTTGTAGCTGAAGTCACGTGACCAGCAGAGGAACTACCCAGCTCTCCTCCTCCACGCGCACCCACGGCCTCGTATATAAACCTCACAGCCCTGATGGGAACAGACACACCGCTGAGCACTTTGCTGAAACAGAAACTGACTTCAGGAGAAGAAAAACCTGAAATTTTGAGGATTTCTTGTAACTGGTGATTTCAGACAGAAGAACCAAATAATGCTGCTGCTGGGGGGCTTCCTCGTTGGAGTGATTTTTCTCCTCACACCAGGTAATTTTTAGACTTAAAAAAAAAAGTCTTGCCTAAACATATTGTTTTATTTCCTGATTGTGATTTAATATGTTTATTTCTTCAGGCGTTGGATGTGAGGAGACGGTCGAGGTGATTGCTGAGGCTGGATCTCAGGCTGTTCTACCCTGTAAATGTGGCGTTAGGCGGTGTGATCCTGCTGCCATCACTTGGAGTAAAACAGACAAAGGGTAAGAACCACTCCTCACATCTCTGCTTCTACTTTTTATATCTGCATGAACTTTGACCCTGAGGGTTTTTTTTTGTATTGCAGCACTGTTTGGAGGAAGCAACGCAGTGGTCTGCAGCACTGGGGCTCTAACTGGGTGGCGAGGGGGATCCAGCGAGTGAAATGCCCACACTCCAAGTATGCTCAAGGGGATTACAGCCTCCAAATCAACAGCGTGATGAAGGAGGATGGAGGAGTTTACTCCTGCAGCGTGGAAACGGGACATTATGTTACTCAAGTCCAAGTCCTACTCCGAATTATTCAAGGTAAGAAACAAAGTTGTGTCCTCTTGGATTTCTGATACTACCTTAAAATGTTAAAAACACAGTTATTGTTTCATAAGTGCTCATGGACTGAAAAAAATGACCATTAAGTTTACTTTTTATGTTTCCTCAGTGTCCATCTCTCCGTCGGCGCCTCTATGGGGGGACTCTGTGTCAGTCACCTGCAGTGTGACACCTCAGCTTGAAGGAGATCGTGTGGCATGGATGTTGAACAACCATCCCTATTGGACTGAATTGACCTCAAAGCAAAATAAAAGTGTTGTAAAACAAACAGTGACTGACCAACTCACAGGAAACTGGACCTGCATCTTAAAGGGCAAGACAGACGGACGAGCCAGCGCCACGCTGTCAGCGAGAGGTGAGACACAGAGCTGGAAAACTGAGTCAAACTCAGAGGTGGAGTTATTAAACTCAACGTTTTGTTCCCCTCCAGGAATCATCCAACCAGCCAAAGATGATACCAAAGTGTACGCAGCTGTCGGGTCTTCAGCCACTCTCCCCTGCGTCTTCTCTCCTGGTCTGATCCCTACGTCGACCGTTTTAGAGAAGATGGATGTTCGTAAAAATCTTGCTTTCGACAACAATCCTCTTCTTCCCTCCTCCGATAAATCCGTTCCAATTCAGGAGGTTACGTTTGAAGACGAGGGCAAGTACGAATGTTCAGGAACCGTGGGGAAACGAAGACTGCGTCGCACAATGCAGCTCGTCGTTGCTAAAAGTGAGTTTATTCAAACTCAGCTAGAAGAAAACAAATATTTAGTGTGTCTTTAGTTTTCATCGTGAAAATGTTCTTTTTCCAGTTGTCCAGTCAAATAAGAAAGGCTCTGTGATGCTGACCTGCCAGCTGAGCAATGCAAGCGAAGTCACCGAATACGAGTGGGTTCATGTGACCTACGACCTCAATGGCACCAAGTCAGAGGGACCCTTCTTAAAGGGACAGACTATTTCTCCAAAGGAGGACCAGGGCGAATGGACATGTTGTTACTACGGGGAAAAAGGCATTTTGGGGAATGTGACGACCTACGTTCAGCTGATGAGTACGTTTCTTTTTTAGTGTTTAATGATTTGCAGAATAGTAAAATAAAAAGAAACTAAAAGTTAGAAAGCGTCCTCCTCTGAGAACTTTCTGTTTCTATTTCAGGTGGTCAGAGTGGACAAACACCAAGTGTCTCAAGCAACACCGGGACTGTGATCGGGCTCGGTTTCCTCCTCGTTATTCTGCTGCTGATCCTCGCTCAGATGTACAAAAATCACCAAAGGGTAAGAAACAGCATCTCATTTAAACACTGCTCAACTCCACTGGAAATGTGGGGGTTTTTTTGTTTTTTTTTTTTTTGGACACACAACATAAAATCATTTATTCTGTGTGTCTTTTCTCAACAGAGGAAACGAATCCTTCAGTATCCTGCTCTGGAGACCATCGTTCACACCATCTCCAACGAACGGGAGGAAAGACAGAGAAACCAAGAGAAAATGTAAAAGACGGGAAAAAAAATCTAAATTTCACTACCTGCAAGAAACAGGAAGGCTTTTATTTGCACAGATTTTGTAAATATTCTCAGAGCAGATTTTGTAGCAATAATTGTTTAAACTATAAAGAAATGCAAACTGTGAACCTGCTTGATTTCACCTGTAAATAGTCTTAATTGTTCCATGTGAGAATTTGTTTGTATGATGAGGACAAAATGTTTTACAAATAAAGTGCACTTAATAGAACTTTGGGTTTTTTATACAATCAAATTCCCTCCATTTATTGAGAAGAATTTGCCATTGAAATAAATAAAATGTACACTGACTTAGAAAAAATATTTATTAAACTAAAATCCTATGATAAATTCTAAATATCTTACAATTTTTACATTAATTACACATTATTAGTTCTCATGAACTCAGACATGGAAGGCTTGTTTATGTCGAACTGCACAAAAACAAAAATATTCCTGCATATTGTGTTAGAAAATCTCCATTTACGTCTGTTTATCCTGTTCGTTTGTCGATTTAAATTCAGAATCTCTAATTAAAATCTGAGCAGCAGCAGATTAAACCTGACTACATTCTCCGTCTTCTTGACTCTCGACGTGACCCCAGTTGGCCAGCGATCGGTTAATTCCCTCTAGAAATCCTGGACCTTTAGGATTCATGTGATTCAGGACTTCCTCGTCATCGAAGCACCAGCCTGGCCAGTCCACGTTTTCACCATACAGGGAGACGGTACTGGAAGAGAGACAGAAAGAATCAAAACCCATCATTGTTTCCACATTTATTGTCCATTTGGTGTCCCTTCTGCTGAGAATTATGGGACATTTTAGTGTCTGCAACAAGGAGCAAAATATTCTGTTATTTGATGACTTTGCACAGAATAACAAAGTAATAAGAGTCATTCATGTCTTCTCAATGAATTATTCAAATGTATTGCATTTAATAATGTGTTCCGTTTAAATTAGGATCTCTCTCTGTATCAGTGTTCTAATTACAATGGTAGCAAAGTTTATTTAAATCAGTTTAGTTTGATACATTTAGTATTCTATTGTGGTCAAACTCATCAAACTGACTTTTCTTATTTAGAAGTTTAAATGAGATGAAAATCAATGTATGCTCACATGTAAATACACACAACTGGTGAGAGAGATCAACACAAATGTTTAATAAACCATCATTTAAACTGTTAAAAAATGAATTATTTAAATGATCATAAAAATATTATAAATAATGTTTTAATAACTACTTAAATTGTGGAGAAATCATTAGAAAAACAAATATGGACTCAGGTGTTTCCATACACATTAACTAGGGCTGTGGTTGGCACTGAACACACCTTGAATTATCATTACCGTGTGCTTTTCAACGACATTCTAATTGTTGTATATTCACGTCGTTTATTGCTGTGGTGTCTTTGCCCTCTATTTTGTTTGTTTGCTCTCTCTCTTTCTGCAGATTCCTCGTACCTCTTGTACCCCTTTTTTTCTTTTCTGTTAACTTTCTCCCCCACCTCTCTTTCTTTATCCTTCCCCTTCATTTCCGTCTCTGTTGGGATTCAAATTAAACCAAAAAGCAATTCTAATAAAGATTTTCAGACATCAGTTCTGATTGCTACACCGTCGGACCGGACATGGGGAAAAGACACAAAAAGAAAAGAACATTAACTAAAAATAATGAAATAGGGCCTCCCAATTTTTTAATAAATAAGAGTTTTAAATAAATGTTTCTCAAGAAAAAGAAAAATTCATTGCACTAATGTCAGGATGCTTAATGGGTTGTGGTTTTAGAAGACAGAAGTTTCCAGTCACACGAGTCTAGAAGCAGCCTCCTCCTCTTCCTCCTCCTCCTCCTCTTCCTCCCTGAGACCTCATTTCAGAATGAGAGGTCAGACTGATTAGAAATAATCAAACGTTTCCAGCAGCACGCTACATCAGTCAAATGGAAACTGCGAGGTAGTGGGTCGATATTAGAGGATCACAACCTCATAATAAGAGAATTAAAGCAGCTCATCTAAACATAACTAAAGGCAATAAGAGGGAAACACATTGGATTCTATTTATATTCTATCTTGTTCTGACAAGAAAACTGATAAACCATTAATGAAGTAATAGTAATATTAGAGTACTAATATGAGAATTTAGCTGGTAACAAAACAACGTTATAAATTAGTACAATTTATGGTAGAAAATGTAGACAATTTTGAATGATAATAAAATAATACTGAATGTTTTCTAATTACTGAAGGCTGCAAGTAGCCTGCTTAAAAAACATGAAAAAGTAGAGCCAAATTACAATTCTATCCAAATTTTTTCTTATATTTTCTGTTCTGTTATAATGTTATAAAATACAAATTAGCATTGATGTAATCTGCTACAGAGGAACATTTGTGCTTGTTTATATTTATTAACCATGAATCACAGATGAAAAATAATAAAATACCTGCCTACAGCTAATTTTATTATATTTTTACAGTAAACAAAATTTCCCAGGAAGTCCATTTATTAGTTTAATAGTTTGAATTAAGTTTTCAAGACTTCATATTATGACCTGGTAAAGTGAATATTGAAAATATAACTGTGCATTGATCTAAAACAATCTAATATATAACATTTTATTGTGTAATTTCAATTGTTGTTACCACAAAACATAAAAACAGGCACTTAATCCTGATACAGCTCTGATGTATTCCACCTAATCTTCTCCAAGTGTTTTGTAATAATTTTTGAACCTTTATAAGTTTTCTGTTGGTTGACCATATCATCAAAATATTGATACCTTTTTTAAAATGAGCTGTACAGTCATTGCCCTGATACACTTTGGGTTTTTTGGGGTGGAGACTCATTACTAATAAGTACATTGTAGCTTGAGTACATTACTAAAGTATTCAAAGTTTTTGTAAAGTAATGGGTATTTCTCTTGTAATTACATGATTATCGCCTAAATATCCCTATTGTCAAATTGTAGCTCCTTTTTTACAGCTTATATCCAAACTGCTCTCAGTCCTGGACCTCTAACATTTGTTGTCCAGGATCAAGACTGCAAGTATCCAATCACATTGCAGTGATGTCACATGTACACAACTCCAGTAAAAGTGCATACAAGTGAAAACGTCTGCCTCTGCATCAGTTCACTGACTAGACACTACATTTGACAGAAAGTAATATTTCCAAAGTACTGCATGTCACTCTTATTATTTACATACGTAACATAAAGGCTGGGTTGGTACCACATGCCTATTAGCTAAATTATTAGCATTAACGCTAATGTTCAAACGCCTGTGGTCATGTCAAGGTCAAACGTCTATAATGATCCCACATCTCTTCAAATGAGTCTAATGCCACTCCCAGGATTTATGTTATTTTACACCAAAACTGTCAGTTCCATCAACCAGTTACTCGTTTTTCACATGGCTATTATTTTCAGCCTGCTTCAAACTGAATCTTTAGAAAAGATGTTTTAAAAACAAAATCAGATAAATGCATTCAGCTGTTGTAGCCTGTGAAATAATTCAGGATACTGACTGAGAATTATACATTTTCCTGCACTTTTGCTGGACTTCACTGCAACATGACTGGATGATTCTAATGTTGGGCCCCAAAATGACTGAGTCCAATATGAGACGTACACATGTACCGACTGTATATATTCCCCAGCTCTATTGAGAGCAGTTAAACTTTATTCAATTATGAAAACAAGTAAACACAGTCAACAGAAAGAAAAAAACTTCATGAGGATTTGCTGACCAACTCTTCATCTGCTGTTAAATGATTAAAAACTTGAACCAAAGAGCAACTGAACTTATAACAGACAGAATCTAAAGGGCTGTATTCATGTGCTGCATGCATTTACAGCTCGTTTGTTCATCAGATCAACAACAGATATGCAACGTGACGAGACTGAAGCTCAATCAGCACCACAGTCCGTTGGAGCTGAGGTCAATGGAAACTGTGATGCTGCACAATAATCTGCTGTCTCATCTGTGGTTTTCAGGGTTTCGCTCACTTTGCTTCTTATTAATAGTCACTTATGATTAACACCCACTGAAGTTACACTTTAAATAATGGAAAAAACCAAATGCTAATTCATAAATGTTTAAATTAGTCAAAGTGGCTTTTCTGGCCTTCCATCTGAGAACTGCGTCTATAACATGAAATGACATCAATTTACATTTTATGTAAAAAAAAATTTAGCCGATGCTTTTCTCCAAAGCGACTCATAAATAACCTAATCAGCATGTTGTAGTGACTGGGATGAGTACCTGGAAGAAACCCACACATGCATGAGGAGAACATGCTAACAGTTCGCAGAAAAGCTGAAGGGCTTTTGAATGCGCAACCTTCAAGCTGCAAGGCAACAATGCTACCAACTGTACCGCCATTTAATAAAGAAGGAGCATGCTTGGAGTCCAAATCCTGAATTAGATTAAAAAAAAGGTATCTATATATAAGAAAAGTGTCTTTTTAAAAATGCTATTTTCTGCCTCGTGTTGCAGACATCATGAACCCCATTAATTCATATTATATTCTGGTAACTTGATCCTACTTGTTGGAATAGATCCATTTACATCTCAGGACTGCACCTCATAAGTAAAGTAGTGCTTTAAACTAAATAACTTGTGTGATGTCTTCACATTTTTCCACACATTCTTTGTCTGTGACAGGTCAGGGTCTGCAGGCCGGTCAGTCCAGGACGTTTACATTTTCTTCTGCCCACATGCGTTTTTCTTTTCCGTTTTTTAGAACTGTTCTTGATCCAGTGTCAGCTGGATTTTACAAACTGAAATTCCTCCAGAATGTTCAAAATTTGAATGAGGAATTTATATGAATATGCGTTCCAATTCTTTATGTGGAAACTTTTTAAAACATTGCAATTGTAATTAATGACAGATTGGAGATAATCTCCCCATTTCTACTTCAGTTTGAAATAACAGTAATTTTTGTTGTTGTTAATACAGTATAAGCCCTATTTGCTCCTGCTAGAGCTTCTGTTTGTTAAAAGCCTGAAATGCAGAAAGAGGTGTTTGTTAAAGAATAAAACCCAAACTATCTCAGTTTTTGTTTTCTGATTGAGGAATGGGAGCCATTCTACAGTAAAGTGTGACCAGAATGAGGAGGAGTCAGTCTGTTGTGGCTGTTTATGGATCCTCACGCTACTGAGGACCCTGAGTTAACATGAATAAAGTGTAAAAATGACCAAAATATCTTGGTTTTTGCTGATTGCTGTGTTAAAGTGCAATCATGCAATCTACTGGGCAACACGGATCAAGAGTGAACACCAACAGAGGACTGTTGCACATTTTTGAGGTGCTACCCACATGTTCAGCCACGTTGCTCATTCCATAAATACACAATCCCCAACAGTTATACCTTGTAGATAAAGTGACTAATCAATCAGGCTTTCCAACAATATAACACTAGCTGGTTTTCTTTTATTTATTTTGTATTTAGTATTTCCGTTACTATTAGTCACCTGTTGCAACCTTCCTGACTTTTTTATTTATTAAAAGTAAAAACCACACATTAACCAAAGGATATGAAATGGACGTGGCTGAAGGGACCCTTTCCGTACCAACCTGCTGCTCTTGTCGTCTTCGTCTCCGTCCACCAGCTGCTCCTTCCATCTCATGCTCACCGTGAGTGCTCTGCGTCTCGTTAGTCCCACCTCCCTCTCCTCCAGGTCTCTGCCTCCGTCACTGGGTGTAGGTGAAGGGTTATATGAGGTTACATGAGTCTGGTAACTTGGTGTCGGATTGGCTGCTTGTACATTCTTGTCCATTTTTATTCCAGCTTTCCCCATTTCCTTGGCTCTTTCTAAAAGGCTCTCCACAGGAGAGGGATGAATAGTTGGTGTATTTCCTAACCTGGGTGGGTCCTCTTCCTGTGGTGATTCGTACTGTCTACTCGGGGTCCCACGTGGCCTTCCATCATTGATCATGTTGGGGCTGGAGGAACTCCTCAGATTTTTGAATACGTGCTTCATGTTCTCATCTGGCTGCTCAGATTCAGAAACGCTTTGGACATCTGTGGAGATTCCCTGATATTTGTTCAAATGGCTCGGCTTGGGGCCCACTTTGGGTGCTCGCTGTACATCGGAGCCAAAAACAGCAGGAAGAGAGTTTCTCTTGCCCTCCGAGTTGCTCTCTGAGTCCGAGGAGCTGTTGGAGGCAGACACTGCTTGTCCCGAGTCCTGGCTGAGCGCCTTCGATGTCTGGATAGCGAGGCTCTGATTTGTGCCGCCTGGCCTCCTCTTTCGTAACCCGGGTGACTTTAAATTTTGTGGGAAGCTGCAGACCTCTAGAGATGCTTCTCTAGCTCCAGACTGACTGGTGTAGGAGCCTCTACTGGTGTCTACATTCAAAAGCTGCAAATCTGAATGGCTCCTTATTAGAGTTCTTCTATCCACCGGTGGCTTTAAAGACATCTCTCTGGGAGTTGAAGGCGTGCTGTGAAGTTGTAAAGTGCTCTCTTCATCTGTTGGGTAGTCAACATCTGGTAGCTCTTCCAGAAGTTTGGGTGGTCTAGTGGTGTTGAGTCTTGATGGATCTGTGGGGTTATTTGCAGTTGAATAACTAGGTTTTGAAGAATTTCGGCCCCGGTACATCGACATCGTAATCGGAGTCTCAATAGTTTTGTCTCCTTCCTCAGACTTGTTCAAAATGAGGTCTCTTCTTGCCATTTCTAGCCATTCAGGCCCTTTGAAAGCCGGCTGCCGACCCAGAGTCGACCGATAACCGGATTTATTACCGTTTCCCCTCTGGGGGTTTCTAAAAGGCACTCTAGTGTTAGCAGACACGTCTTCTGGAGGTTGATTCTGATCTACGTTTGCAAATCCATTTAGTATAAGATTCATTTTTAAAGCATCATTGAGTTCATCCATTAGAGACTTTGATGGGTTCGATGGAACTGGAGGTTTTTCTTCCGTCTTCACGTCGTTCGTCTTGGCGTCGGTGACTAGTGTGGTCTTCTGTTGAAGTTCTTTTAAACTGTCCACTCTGCTGTTCTCCTGCTCTCTCAGGTTCGCCAGTGTTTCCTGACAACAAAGAAACAGCAGTCACTACAGAATTCAAGTTATTTAAATATTTGTTTCACATGGTTTTAATTTAACATCGATATTTACATGTGTTCATTTGAAATTAGATTTTGAACATTTATTTTTAAACTACTAATTGTTCAAAAGCAATGTTTTCTTTTTTAGTTTATTAGGTCCTACTATTCCCTGTTAGGTGAAATTCAAAATGCACACCAAACCAAAGCTCTGGACTCAGGATAGAACTTAATAAAAGTTACTAAACATTAGTCATAAGTTTTTAATCAAACTTTTCCTGGGTAAAAATGGCTTTATGATTTAGCTTCTTACCAGAATCCATCCACGATAGATAATTAAACGTTTGTCATTCCCGACGCTTCACAATTTTTTTAAGTTCTGCCAGATTTTACCTTGGCCTGTTGGATGGTTGAAACCCACGTGGAGCATCTCTCTGAGGAACTCGCCACAAGTATGATGACATTCACAGGACACTGAAGCTCACCAACTTCCACCAGAACAAATGAATCTAAAAACATATTAAAACCCCAGTTTGTACGCGTTTATGCAAGTTTCTGCCATCCTGTAAACTGAAGAATCACTCACAGTCCTCTTTCTTTTCTTTCAGCGGAAAGCAGTCTGCTCTGTCGAGGGCCAGAGGAGGTCGAACCACCTTCAATTTCTCCCCTTTCTTCTGAACTTTAGTCAGAAGGAGCACGTCTGTGAAAAGTAGAGCCACCAGCTCCAGCTGCATCACACCACAAGGCAAGATAACAAGAACTTAGATATGCAGAACTGAAGACATCAAGGTACGAGCACAGAGCAGCGGTTTGCTCACCTTGCTGTCCTTTCTGCCCCGAACCTTCAGGTTCTCCTCCAGCAGCAGCTTACGTATGACATCAGTACTCGCTCCTCTGACGGGGCACGTTAGGTCAAACTGGCAGATCTCCCTAACGTGCTGTCAAAAACAAATATTCACCAGTGATAAAATACAATTACCCTGAGAAAACACAGTTTGTTTATTATCACCAGATCACCTGACATCGTGTTAGAAAAACGTTTAAATTCTCTATTGCCTCAGGAGCTTTAAGATTTTTGTGATTTTCACATTTTAAGCTTCCAACCCACAAAATAACAGAAAGGGACCCAAATGAATAATTATTATTTTCTATATTTACTAAAGATGTCCCAATCAAGTTCTTTTGCACTTGGCACTGATCTGAGTAATCCTTTTTTTCAAGCTGATACGATACTGATACTTGAATCTGAGTACTTGTCGATACAGAGTACCAATACGATACTTCTACCGCACAAACAAATGCAATAAATTGGAAGACAGGTTCTTTTTTCTTCTATTTTTGGTCAACTTTAACAAGTACGAGTATATGGTATCGGTATTGGTATTGGCCCGATACCGATACCGATACCGATACTGGTATCAGTTCCTGGTATCGATTAACTTTAACGAGTACGAGTACATGGTTTCGGTATCGGCCTGATACCGATATCGGTATCAGTATCGGTGCATCCCTATTAATTATCTACCAACATACATTATTTAGCTTTTTTCTAAGTGATCAAAATCAGTGCATGTGAGTTTCTGTAGATCACAGTATAGGAAGAGTTTACGTATCTACACAGATCACAGGGCTTGTCTCATGATCCCTGAAAACAGATGTTTTAGTATCATTAGCACACAGAATTTAAACATGGTGCTCACAACGTTTTCATTGGTTACTGGTCTCCTTGACCCCGCCTCCTGCTACTGGTGAAAATCGGTTCTTTACTCCAACCCAGCCCAACCCAAGAGTTAGTGTCTATAACTGATGATAGATGAGAAAAAAAACTTGATTGGGACTTCAATCTGATACATGAAATTGGATCGGGACATCAATTTTTAAAATCTCTTATAATGATTATATTATTAACAGTCACTTATAAGTTGCATTTAATTTCTGGAGATCATCTATGGACTCCCTAGTCAGAGTTTTCTGGCTCACAGGTTGGTTTTTCTGGTGTGAGCGTCAATAAAGTGGCAACTATGAGTTGCAGAACGTCTACAAAGTGGGTCAAAGAAAAAAAAATCACACAAACCAAAACAAAATAGCAGGAAGTCACAAAAAACTATTGGACACAGACAAAAGGCTGCAAAGGTAAACAGAACAAATACGAAAATGCAAAACTGTTACATTAAAGATAAGAAACATTAATTTGACCTGAAGCAATAAATTAAAATTTACACTAACTGCTGTGGCAACCATACAAACAATCAAAGAGCAACAGAAAAGCACAGATTTTGGTTTTTTTTACCTTATCAATTTCTTCATTAATTCCCTCCACCTCATACCCCTCCACCCTCTGTGCAGAGATGGAGAGCGCCAGTTCGTCATCTTTTTGCTGCATGTAGTGGTTGATACTTTCCAGAAAGCTGTTCACGCTGGACAGCTGCAGAGGGACAAAAGAACAAAGAGAGCGAAAGCTGCTGTGAGACAGAGAAGATGAACATCCAGAGGTCTTTTTTTTTTTTTTTTGTTCTGGATCAAATCCTCACCATCCCTCTGAGGGCGCGTTGCACCTGAGGCTCCTGGGTGTTTTCCAGCACGCTTTTGAGCAGCAGGGGATACTTTGTGATTCTCTGATGTGGTTTAGCCTGCATGTCTCCAAGCCGCATGCGCTCACACTGAGGGTGATCCTCCACCCACTGGAAAAAAACATAAAAACATCACCTCAACAACGAGGTTTGAACGAGAACACACTTCTATAAAGTTCATTTAAACCATAACTTGTGTTTTTTTTTAAGTAACTGACTTGCTGTTAACTAGTTAACTTGGTGTTACTTAGTACGCCTTGCAGATAGTTTAGGAATAAATTCACAAACAATAAAAAATATAGATAGATTATTGTATTTACCACAACTATAACCACAAAGTTCAGTTCAAATAACCATTTTTTTCCCCTTAACTTGTTCACATGAGCTATCACTGTTAAATCTGCGCAGAGCCTTAATGAAATTTCCAGTCTCTGAAAGTAAAACGGCAAAAAACCAAAACTTTTAAAATCTCTCGGTGAGATGTTTTTTTTTTTGTCTTACTGCGACCCTTTTACCACCCACCTAATGTCATTTCTTGGTAAACAGAGTCTTTGTCAGGAAACAAAAAGTGTCAAAGCTGCAGCTGAGAAGTGTGAAAGCATAGTAACCAAAATCTAACTGTACTGCAGGAGTTTTATACCAAAACAGTGACTGCAACGTGCTGAACTAGCTGTACAGGGATGTCTTTTATTTCTCCTATTTATGTCCATCCTTCAGACTGGGGGTCTAGAAATCTCTTAAGGCTGAATCATTAGGAGAAAACGTGCAACAAGTGGTTATTTCAGCCAGGAAGTGTTTATTATGGGTCGCCCACAAACCACAGTGCTTCAATTAACAAACTTTATGGATTTTACTCAACAGACGGACTGTAAGTGCAGGACAGATTTTCCGTCTGTTTGTGTTTGTGCTGCGTGTTGATGCTGCAGCTGCTTCAGAGTACCTTCACAAAAGCCGTAAAAAGCGGGTTGCTCTCCATCTGCCTGCGTGTGAATTCCAGGTTGTTTTCCTCTTCCCAGCAGTAATCGTGGTAAGCAGAGAAACGCTCGTGGAACTGGAGACAGAAAATCACAAAAGACAAATCACACACATGGAAAATGTGTTGGTTTATTATTACTAGCACTTCTTTTTAATGCTGATGTTGGTTAGGTTAAAATAACCTGATTCAATTAATGATTTTTAAGTCAAAAGTTAAAGATTGTTTTTGTGTTTGACTCCTGATGAAGGAAAGTTTCATCGTCACAGGTGTACATTTAAGGTGTGGGTGTCTACAGGATGTGAATGTTACAAAACAATTGTCATGTGCTCATAAATGCAACGGAAACTTCCAGCAAACACTATAAAGAATTATCTTTTTTTCTTTCTAGGATTAAACTTGGCTTTTCTCTTTTAAAGCACTTTGAATATGCTTGAGGTGTGAATAAAACAAATCCAACTTTTTTCCAAGTGGGACAGATTTGCCTAAATATATATAATTTGAGGTTTTTTTAAAGCTGTTCAGAAGCTATATGTAATGTTTTGTTCATCACTGCATCACAATTTAGAAGATTTAGAACAACTTAGAAGGTTTTGATGGATGCTTCCAGCAGGATAATGCACTCAAATCATTAAAAAAACATATTCATCTGAAACTGGTTTCAGGAGCATGACAACAAGTTCACTGGACTCCAACAGCCTCCAGATCTCAATCCAGACCAGACTCTTTGGGATGGGCAACAAGCAAATGTGCAGCAGCTGTGATGCTGTCATGTCAATCTGGACCAGAACCTCTGAGGAATGTTTCCATCACCTTATTGAATCGAGACATGAAGAATTAAGGCCGTTCTGAAGGTAAAGGGTACTGAGTGTAATTGCACCTGCTTTCTAAAGTTTAAAGAAACAGAAAAATCTTTTCTTCGAACTCAACAGACAGCAAAGATTTTTCATCTGACTGCAGAACATGAACAGGTTAAACCTGTTCAAATGGGTAGAGTGTAAAAGGAAAACCCAAAAGTTCTTTATTACATAATTGATGGGCAAAATAACTTTTACACTTTGTTCTGCGGACATTGAGTTCACACCTGCAGGCAACCAGCCTCCAACCTCATGGCATCAAAGGGTTTTCCCGTCGATCGTACTTCTTGTAACATGGGATAAAGCACTTCCTGCCAGAACAGCTGGTGAGCTTGGAGGATGGAGGGCAGGTTGAAGAACAGCAACTCAGGGGTCACCTGTTACAGGAGGAAGTCAAACAAAAACAATTGGTTAAAGTCTAACTACTGCTTTGTGACATTTTCCGTGTCTTCAGTGGAAACGTGTAGTTCTGCTGAATGTTCCACTTGCTCTCTCAGGTTTTATTTTGTCTCAGCGGCAGCAGATGACAGTCACTATATGTCACCGGTATGCAGGGCAGTGGAAAATAGGCATGCATGTTTTGCATGCATGCAGTTTAGTAGTATTCCAGTCAGTGTGAGGGTGTGTACGTTGCAGACAAACCTCCTGGAGAAATTCACGCTGGTGCAGGTTGACGAGCGCTGCGATAACCAACTGTAAGAAGCAGATGATCGTTTGTTAAACATCCTGTCGAAAATCCCTCCTCTGCTCTGACACACATAAAGTTCATTTCAATAATGGGGAGAGAGTGACATCTCACGTCTTTGATGATCTTCAGCTTGTTGATGTAGCTGAGCTCAGTGTTAAGAAACTCCCACAGTGCCGCCTGTTGGTTTCTCTGCATCTTAGCCATCGTCTGACGTCAATAAGAAAGGAGTGGAAAGAGAAACATGTAAGAGATGTCTGTTAATGACATTTAGAGAATGTGTGATGTGCATACAGGGTAATGATTTCACAATAAGGACATGATGAATAAAAAAAATGCTTTTTTTCCTTGCAAAAGAAAAAAGGAAATAGAAAATCTTTTTCTGGGTTTGGCAAGAAGCTTTTTAGTTTTTAGCTAATAGTGAATAAATTTACAGAGGAAGACAAAAATAGTAAAAGAACAAAATTAGGTTGATTTTGGTCTTTTTTTCTAAAAATTTCCTGACAGATAGACCTTAATAGCAGCCCTTACCGCGTGAGACTTCACCAGATCTGTCCACTCTTTCTCCAGCGTGGCTCCATTGCTCTCCTCCTTCCATTTCCATTTCAGGTTGGGTGGCACAGCAAAAGCCTCCAAATCCTGCTTCAGCAAATCCAGCTGAGCTCGCTCCTGCCAGGTTGTTGGAAGAAAAAAAAACACAACCGAAAAAAAAAAGAAAAGAATTACACACATACAAAGGACGGGGAGGGAGAACAGGAAAATCTGATGGTACAATGCAGCAGTTCCACAGAGGTAAAAAAAAGGATGTTGTGAATATTTGTGGTCTCATAAAAACAAAACCAGTGGAGCAGAACAAGTAACGCTGCACTGGTTCCAGTCTTTGTGTGGGCGGACACAGACAGAGAGCATGTTCATATCTGTTAGGTTTGTGAGAATGCAGTTTGATGATTAGGAGACAGCACAATACCTCAGACGGTTTTTCAGACACTCCCTGGTTGAACAGGGCCTGGACCGGTCTTCTGAACTTGTTTCCTCCTTTACTCAGAGTTCCAAAGTCAGTCACAACTTTCTGCTTGGTTCGCCTCTGGAAATAGAAAAGTGTTTTGTACTTTTGTGATTTCAAAAAGATAATTTTGCAAAATTTTCACACCCGTTTTACTGACATTATCAAATACAATAAGACACGTTTATGAAGATTACTCATCCATACATTTCTGTCTCAATATTTTCATATATTTGACATCAGAGGCGTAGTAATACTTAAGTAATGAAGTACTCTATAACCAGTAGAGCTCATGCATATTTAGTAGACGTTCATTATATTACATTTCAAATCAAATAAAAGCATTATGCTAAATACCAGCTGAACAGCTTACTCAATACAATTTTTAAATTTCAAAAAGTTCAAATTTCTTGAAATGGTTTTTTTTGTGGAAAGATTATCAACAATTAATATTTTACCTGTTGATAATTTGTTGAATTACATTGTTAGGAAAATCACATTAGCCCCTTTCTTGATGAGCTAACGGCTACTTCAGATGGAGCTAGGACCATCTTAAACAACTTGAATGAAAAAAGAATCTCATAGCTGTTCATGGAAATGCTTTTTTTTTTAACCACCACTAAATTGATATTAAACATTTACCTGGTATTCTTTCTTTAATTTCTTTTTTTATAATAAAAACTGCAACAACCCCTGCAGCAGTGGCACTTTCTGTGAAGCCTGGTACACCTCAGGAATATCAACAGTTAAATATAACAGTTCTGCTGAAATAATTACATCATATAATAATTGATAGACGTGAAAAGATATGAAAAATTTTCAACTTTGAACATTTTTAAACTGGAGTGGTAAGAAGGCAACAGTCCACGTTGCTCTTGGTCTCCTGAAGCCATTAGCTTGTTTGACTAGCTGTTAATTTGTTGGACTAGTCTTAAGCTTTTTGGACTAGCTGTTAGCTTATTTAACCAGCTGTTAGCTTGTTGAAGTCCTGGTAGCTTGTCAGTCTGGTCAGAATAAAATTCTAACTCTTCAAACTCATATAATAAGCTTTCTACAACTTCACTGAACCCCATTTTTAAATGTTTAAAATAAAGTTTTTTAAGTGCTTCGGTTGATGTTATAAATCTGAGCAGAGCTTTTGTTATGAATTTGAACTGATTTTAAAAACTAGAAGGTTTTATTGGCGCTTTAGAAATTTCAAAGAATGCTTACAATCTAGGGTGAATATTTTTTATTGTTCAGACATGTATTTCTTCATTCAAGAGTCTTTTTTTTTTTTACAATCATTGGCGAAGCCAGATAATTATCAAAGGGGTGGTCACTCAGACAGAAACCACTGCTCACACGGGGGTGGCACAGAAACGGATATACTCTTTATGTGGCATGTTGCTGTGAATCTAAGAATAGTTATTGGTCATTCGCTCATTTACAAGTGTAGAAAACAAGCCTTTAAATGTATGGATCTGCATAAAAGTTGGAGGCAAAGTGGTGGTGGGGTGACTGAGTGGGTGGCCAAAAAAATAGATTATTGTGGCCTTGGCCACTATTGGCCATCCTCTGGCTCTGCCCCTCAACACAATATCTCTTTATTACAGAGTCCTGGTCAAGATGGCATATATATATTTATGTATATATTTATATAAATGTGTGTATATATACATATAATTTTCAGCAAAGGTATTTTGATGTTGCTATTGTCAGAAACAGAATAATATGTGAAACAGAGCAATTTATGTTAATTACATAATATATGCTATTATTAAATATCATGTTGGGCTGCATGGTGGTGCAGTGGTTAGACAACCACTTCAGGTTGTCTAACCACATTGTCATTACTGCTGCCTCGCAGCTAAAAGGTCACAGGTTCAAATCCCTGCTGCAGTTTTTCTGCGTGGAGTTTTCCCCATGCATGTGTGGGTTTCCTCCAGGTACTCCGGTTTCATCCACAGGTCACAACATGCCTGATAGGTGCGTTAATGTAAGTCGCTTTAGATGAAAGCGTCTAATAAATGAATTAACATAAATATGTTATTATTAAATATTCATGAGATAACTAATAAACAAATCAAGTTACATTATTTCCCTTAAAATGTGCTGCTGTTTTACCAGAATAAAGACCAAACATAGAGCTAAAACAGACATTAAATCAGTCCGTTTCTGATCAACCTACCTGGATTGTGCCTTGGATGGACTTTTTCTCTGATGACCCCCTGCGGTTGAGGTTTATGTCTGCAGCTACCGTCCCATCAACAGCATCCGACTCTCTGCTGTCTGAATCCTTCTGCTTTTCTCCATTCAGACCGTCTCTCCCCAGCGTCAGATCTTCCATCATAGGCCCATTCTCCCCTCCTCCGTTGTTTATATGTGGCATTTCTGAGGAAAGGCTGATGACAAACACACATGGTCGCATATTGTAAGCATATGGTGTGTGTGTGTGTGTGTGTGAGCGAAGACATTGTTATTCACCATTGAGAAGCAAGGCATTACAAGATGAGCATGTGGAAATAAAAACTGAAGGTTATTATGGTTTGTCATTTTAACAGACTTATTTTTGCAAGTTCTATGATACGGAACATTGTTTTTATTTGTTTGTTTACTTTCTCATTAGCACATACAGATCATTTATAATTGTCGATTCGTTTTTCTCCAGGCTTTCTGAAATACTTTTTTTTGGACTTTGGTTCCTTTTTAAAGATATTTCCAGTCCAGTTTTGTATCTGACAATGACATCACATTGTGTTGATTTAAAAGGGATAAAGAGAACTAGTAATGGACAAAAGAACAAGTGTCAGGCATGAAGCTATCTGCAGCAGATGAACAGTATCTGAAAGTTCTTATAGAAAATAAATCAAGCAGGACCTGAAACTGAATGTGAAAGATGCTACATCCTTCTATTTATCATCTGCAGAATCACAAGAGTTGAATTGGTAACTTGAAAATCCCCACGTTTGGTGTTAAATTACAATTTCATGTTTTCAAACTATAAAATTTCACGTTTTTCATTCATTCTTCTTTTAAAAAAAAGTATTTGTGACAGGCTGCTGATAAGAATTTTCCTAAAGAGCCAATTCTTAAGGATCATTTTAAAAGGTTGCATACAAATCCGGACTGGTCTCCCAAATAAATAAAAATAAGAATAAAGTCTAATCTTATTTTATCTTATCCACCTCCACACTACCAGCATGTAATCTAAAGCAGATATTACAAAGCATTTCAAAGTTATGCTTCTGATAGTTCACAATACAACGACAAATTGTACTTTAAAACTATTAGAAGATGACTTTAAGAGAATCCCTCTAAGGACAGAGTTAATGCATAATCACTTCCTTCTGCTTTAAGGAACAAGTTTGCTAAAATGTGGACAAACAGAATGTTTTTATGCTTTATGGCTTGGCAGAGACACATGCTGCGTGAGCCAGAAACCCTGGGAGGTACCACACCACCCGAGGGCCCGGGTTATTAATAAATACACAACGTTACAGATAAGGAAGTTAAGAATTAAAAATATAATCATTTTCCTGTTAATACGTGAAAATGCTGCAGGAATTCTGTACAAAACAAGACGCTCATAGAGCAACATCATGAGGAAAGTATGGCTTTAAACAAAAGTTTTTAAAAAGCAGATTTACTGGCCTGACATCAGCTAAAACCAACAGTATAAATACTAGTTTATTTCAACACCAAACCTTAAAAGATACCAGTGTGATGTCACAAAGAGAACAAAATGCAAAAAAGCCAAACAGAAACACAAGAAGAACAAAACAGAGAAGAACAAAACAGAAGTATCTGAGCGAAATGAGAACCTGTTCCCCATGAGAGGAAAGAAAGGAAATACATTCAAACTGAAGGCTTTTCTTACTAAATCTCCTCTGTTTTTAACGGCTGTTTTCAAACAATAAATCTACAGCCCAGTCGGCCAGTCGACACTAGCTGGACTCCAGCCGCTTCACGTGGCTCCAGCTCCAGTTTCATCTCCTGGACTCAGTTTGCAGCTTTTCATGCTGCAGCTTTAAGTTACAGGAGAAGAGTTTAAATCTCAGGAAGTCACCAAATACCAATACACTACCGAGCCAGACAAAAGAAAAGTGCTGCTTTTGTTTAAAGTTGGCTTGGTGGAGTCGCTGAAAGAGAGCATAATAAAAACTCTAAAAGATTCAGTTAGTTAATCAGGATTCATATGAACATGTAAAACCAAACTTTAAACACACAAGCTGTACATCGCTCTAATCTCCTGTAATGGCGTTCTGTCAAACATCAAAGAAGTGACGCAGGCGCTGTCATCATCACACTGAAATATTAGTTTGCTGTCTGGGTCTAACAGTCACGACGGCCTGAAATATTCTGGATCTGAAGTACTGACTTAATAAAGACGATTCACATAAACCTCCTGGTACTTTTACTGCCTTTAAAAATCAACAAATCAAATCCCAAACAGAAAAGAGGCTTAACAAGATTAAAACTATTTTAATCACTAAAGTGCATTTGATTGATAATCTAGCCACTCTTCTGATTAGAAACATAAATCTCAGATTTACCTGGGCTACGTTGGGTTCCTTTCTGCTTCATGCGGTCATCTTTGGTTTCTGTTAGCTTTCTCCTCCTCTCCTGCCTCTCCTGCACCTGTTGGGTCCCTCCCTCTTCTGGCTTTCACCTGCGACCCGGCCTACTGCAACTGGCCCGACGGGAACAACTTGCTTCTGCAGCCAACAAATCAGTGCTCAGGGCTGGCTAATGTGTCGCAGTAAAAAGCTCTAAACAGAGCAGAGGTGCTGACAGACCTCTGAGGGGATGAGCTGCTGTTGCTTTGTGTCAATCAGGTGTATTGATCCCCCGGAGAAAACAGGAGGGTTGTTTTAAAAAGGGAGGTGAGAGAGGAGGTTCTCATGAAGTTTAATGAAGAGCGAGACGAGATCATATGGGGTCAAAGGGGTGCAGATTTTCTTGTTAATGTATCTGTAGGGGGCAAAAAAGTCCCTTTGCTAAACGATAAAAAGGCTTCATGTTGGAATGCAGACAGTCAGCATGCCTGAAGTTGGATACACAAATACAGCTGAAATATTTTCTTTTTATTTAAACATAAAACCACATGAACACTCTGATAAGTTTCACGACACGTTGAGTTCAGATGATACAGGGTGTATAAAAATACAGCGTAGAGCAGGATAAAAGATTCACACGTCTGATCTGAAACCAGAACGCGAGCCTGAGGCCGGGCGAGGCGTGGCGCCGTTGTCTGAAACGCTCGTGATGAATAACGCTTGTACGATGGGGTTTAAAAGAATGCTTCGGAGGCGGTGGAGCGCATGGAAATCCGCTCTGAGGAGGAACAACAAACTTCCTCAGCTTTTACATTTTAATATTGTAGATCCAGTTTTATTTACTGGAAACTGCTAGAACTCCGGTGCTGGTTAAATAGTCACCGTTTAATCTGGAATCGAACACAGTTTTCTAAACATTTAAATGTTTCTTTACAATCTTAACATAAAAGGAGTAGCTTAGGTGATAAATTAAATGACACAGAATGAATGAAAATACAAAATGGTACAAAATATATTCAGCAGTATTTAAAATGAATTAGTTTGCCATGAAATGAGAGGCGTGTGTAGAAAAAACCCTACAGTACACCATGATAAAACAGCGCATTGTTCTCATTCCCACTCGAAGGAGATTTGAGTTACTTTTCTCTCAGGCAAGTTGCAAAAAATTCAGCTTTTTTTTCAGAAAATAAAGGTTTCATTGCATAAATGCATCCATCCCTGCATTTTTAACCATTTACTCCAGGTTGAAGGAGAAAGTTTTGCAGGTAAACCTGAAATTCATGCTCAAAATGACAACTTTTCCTCTGAGAAATGACACATTTTTAGCTTTAAATTTAACAACCAAATAGCCAGCTGTCAAAAAAACTTCAGCAATCATCTGCCTTCTTTATTGAACCTCATCTATCAGTACTGATATTTGCCTAGTATCAGAAATAATAGACTCGGCTCTACAAAATTTGCACACATAACTACTGGACATCTAAATGAAACTTCAGGATTTGCAGGGAAAAGTCTGGAATAACAACCAAACCTCACTGATTCTCCTGTTAGTTACATTTGTTTTACCTCTAATAAAAAATGTAAAAATGTTCTATAGTTATAAAACTGAATGTGAGTGCAGTCTGATTGGCTGCGTAATAAAGAGACAAAAGTAACTCAGTCAATGAAAAAATATTCCCATTTCTCCTCAGAAACAAAGTGATGTCCTGAAGTTGGCTTTAGAGACGCTGGTGAGTTGATTTAGTCCATACGTACTTGTGCCAACTTATCCCTTGTTTCTTATTTTTAATATACCAATACTGCTGTAGAAGAGCTCATTCTGTTTCTGTTCTCTTAGCTCCTTTCATTGTTATAAAGAATGTTTATATCACATACAAAGGTGGATGCTTCCTGCTAAAATCCCATTTTTGACCATAGTTTCTGAAAACGTCGATCCTTTAGCTCATGGCTGCTTTGTGATCACAGTTAATGAAATGAGGAATGAGACGTAGAGTCCTCAGTCACTGGTGATAAACACCCTGCTGCTTTGGTTGTAGCACCTGATCCATCAGTATGCTCCGACGCCATCGCCGTCTCTCAGCGAACAATACTTGGTCTCATGAGCTTTTTGTCCAATCTGGCGAGCACCGCATCACTGAATGGGATACTTTGTCTCCAGCTCCTCAGCAGCCCGACCCAGGTGCATCTGTCTCAGTTTGTCTAACAGCTCCTCCAACAGCGGGCGGTGTAACATTTCACCTTTTCCCCCTCCGAATGCCTGGGAGCCCCTCTCGGCCCACACTCGCAGCATCTGGTAGTGAGCCTCCCGACAGGACCTGTGGTCCACCTCGGCTTGTTCGATCTCTGTGTCCTTTACACCGAGAGAACGCACCAGCTGCTTCACCTGGAGGACAGGAACCAGATCCAGCACTGAGTAGATCAGGTCAGGGACTACAGAGGAGGAGGAGGAGAGAGGTGTTAGCGTTTAAGGCTTTCTGCATGTTGAACACACAGCTATAAACTCACTCTTAATCTCCAGGGGGACACAGTCAGGCAGCTTGGATAACTCCAGCTCACCCACCGGAACAGCTGCTGCCAAACAGCTGTCCTCTGGTTCGTTATCAACGCTGATCAGGAGATGCTTGGAGACAAAAATAAAACACATTAGTGACTGGAAACGTGCGTCAGACTAATCAACAGAACCACAGACCATCAGGTTAAAGTACCTTTCCTAATTCTCCAGAGACAACAGGCGGTTGGGACGGGAGACTCAGCATCTTTTTCTTGGTGAACCGTTTTGTAGCCAAGAAAGTGATCAGACCCACCAACACCAGCAAGGCCAGAACCACAACAGCAGATCCAGCTATCACATTTACAAACAGGTGATCATTGTGCTCGGGACCTGAAGGAGAAACCAAAAAAGACAAATGACACAGCGCAAAGATTTTCACGTGGTCTTAGTCAGGTGTTCGGTTTCTCTATGATTTTATTTGGTCTTTGGCTGTTTTTCTTCCTGACCATGACCGTGTTTTGTAATCTGTACTTAACACAAAAGGCAAATGCACAAGTGGAGGACAAAAGAAGAAGTATTATAGTATCGTATTAAGAAATTTAATGCAGCAAAGTCCTCAAAACAGGACCTGCTTTTATATCCTGTTTTCAGCTCTTTGGAAATCACCTAAAATGTTTCTTATGAGATGAATTTTGTTTCTTTTGGTATGTTTCTCATACTCGGGCAAATAAATGGGAACTGCTCTCCTCTTTGTGACAGGATATGAGAAACAAAATGACCTAAATGTCCGATTTTAAATACAGTATTTGCCAGTTTGTTCAGTCAACACAACACTGATTCACCCTTTCAGTTGAGGAGACTTTTTTTTTTTTACACCTGAATGACTCATAGGTCAGAGTTAAGTGTCTCAACAAACTACATTCCTCTGAAAATGATCAGGTACAGAAGAAGAATGAGTGAAAAAGTAACCAGTCAAATAAATTAAAACTTCCAAAAAGTCTCCTGATCAAGAAAGTCTTTTAAAAAAGAACAAAGAGCTAAAGATTTGTGTGCAGTGTTTAGCGTTAGCTTCACACACAGCAACGTCTGACAGATCAGAACTGGTTGCACAAAAATGTAATCAAATAGAAATAATTTTAGAAATTAATCTAACACAACCTTTTTAGACCGTGAAGAAAAAACACGTGTAATATAAGATCATACTGCTTTGTATGAGAACCGGCTCAGTTAACGCTCACCTTTTGTATTCAGATCAGTACAGTGATGTGTGCAGCCTGTGGTACAACTGTGGAGGAAAAAAAAAAAGAGGATGTTTCAGAACGCTGAGGAGGAAGTAGCTCATCTTCAGAGGAAGTGATTAACATAAAGACTGACATGCATTTTTTTATTTTTGACACCGGCTTTCTGTAGCTATGGTTTCAAAGTCACAGAAGGCGGAGCTAAACCAGACTGTCAATATAACTATGCAAACTAACTTGTGATATAAACATTGGATGGATGAGCAGTGAAGTTCATCCGAGCTGTCTGTGGTTTCCTGTTTTATTTGTCTCAAACAAATCTGACAAGAAGAACCACAAACCCTGGAGAAAAACACACAATGTGGTATTTTAGGACACGCTGCCGATGAGAGACTTTTCCCTCCTCAAGATACGGCGTCTCGTTTTGCGTGACTTGAGAAGCGTGTGTCACAACTTCTCCTGTATTGCCAACAAATGGAAAAGCTCATCGGAAGTGAGCTGCAAGTTTCAATTCTATAAATCAACTTCCCCAAATAAATACCAAGACTCGCCAGACTAGGAATGAAACATGCATCGAGGACTCATCGAAGGCTGGTGTACTCACTTCCTGCAGAGTTCACACTTGCTGCCGACTCTGTGGTAGTTTTCTTTACATTCACACACAGTGTTTGTCTCATAGGTACCTGTGAAAACGAAACAGGTTTTATTCAAACAGACTACATGCTTGTTTCATTTATGACAGTTTAAAATCTTTAGACTTACATTTATGCTGTTCTTTCTCGTCTTGTTTGCATTCAGAACATCTCAGACACTCGTATGTCTCCGAGTCGATGTGCTTTTTGTAATAACCGTACTTACAGCGACAAATAGTGTTTTGGGTTGTTTTACAAGCCACTACCAGTTCTTCATTTCTTGTTTCTGTAACAAAATTAAAAGATCAGGAAGTTAAATCTTAACCTGACGCTACTTAAGAAAAAATTAAATCAGGAAAAGTTCATGTACTTTTACAGGTTCTGCATTTCCAGCAGTTGATGGCGTTGTTTATGTGTTCTAAGAATTGACCGTTAGGACAGGTTGTGCAGTTACTTCTGTGACCCTCACGGAGACACTCTTCTACAAGTTTAAAACCTGAAACATGAGCAATGCAAAGAAATTCTAACAAAGTCAGAGTTTTAAATTCTGGTCCGTGTCTGTGGCGTGCCGTGTGCAAAGCGTACCTGCAGGACATTTGTTGCAGCATACTCCACGTTGACCAACATAGTCCCCAACCGGACATCTCGGTTCAACTAAATCTGGTTTTAGTGTCAGAGCCGAGACGGCTGAGCACTGAAATAAAGAAATAAACAATGAGCATAAAAACGAAGACAGCGTTTTCCACTAAAAGGCAAGCGATCCTGTCTTCATGCGATTCACTAGAAGGTTTTCTCACCGTGAAGAGCAAAAGGACGAGAACGCTCCGTCGTCCTCGATGTCCTGTTCCCGCCATCGTTCAGGGATTTAATTTAATCCATCTGCAAAAGATAACTAGAATGTGAACAGTGTATTAAATCACAGAAAGACAACCTGCTCGGGAGACATGCACAGGGTTGTGCCGGTTTATAAGGTACAGCTGCTAAATTGCTTGATAACGCAAGTATCTAATTAGCCAATCACATGGCAGCAGCTCATGGCCTGTGGCACAGTGAAGATGACAGAGTATGAGTGGTTTTTAGAGCCCAATGGGATGGTCCGAGTGTTTCAGAAACTGCTGATCTACCGGGATTTTCACAAAGAATGGTCCGAGGTCTGAGCAGAATGGGCAGACTGGTTCTAGATGATAGAAATGGAGCAGGAGATCAAATAATCTGGTTCCAACCTATAGGTCTGCAAAACACAACGTGTTGAACCTTGAAGCAGATGGACTACAGCAGCAGGAGACCACATCAGGTGTCTCTCCTGTCAGATAAGATCAGGAAACAGAAGCTTCACCAGAACTGGTTCAGAAAACATTTTCTGGACTGACGAGTCTCAATTTTAGCTGCAAAATCTGGTTGGTTGGGTCAGAATTTGGTGTCAACATCATGAAAGCATGGATCCATCCTGCAGTATCAATACTTCAGGCTGCTGGTGGTGTAATGGGGTGGGGTGGGGGGGTTTCTTGTCCCACTTTGGGCTCCTTAGTACCAGCGGATCCTGTTTTATACACCAAAGCCAACCTGGGTATTGCCGACCATGTCCATGCCTTTAAGACCACAGTGGACCCATCTTCTGATGGATACTTCCAACAGGATAATACTCCGTGTCGCAAAGATCAGATCATCTCTAACTGGGACACGACAATGAGTTCACTGGACTCCAACAGCCTCCACAGTCACCAGATCTCAATCCAGTCCAGGACCTTTGGGATGTGGTGAAGCTGGAGATTCAGAACCACTGAGGAACATTTCCACATGAATACAGGCCGCTCTGAAGGCCAAGGGGGTCGAAGGCCAAGGGGGTCCGGTCTGGTTCTGTCCTGCCTGACCTCAGACCTGCTGACTGGAAGTTTGATTAAACATAAACTATGTGAACTTTGACTCTGACACAAAATGAGACCCGATCTATAAGAAAGAATTTATGATCCATCACATCATCTGAGGTTTCTTATAATTTATTTCAAACAATAAAAAAACCAAAACCCTTCCCAGATGTTATGAGAAGAACACAGTGAGTTTAAACACTGATTACTGCTGTGACTCATTCTGAGAGGAAACACCACAGAGATCCTGATAACAGGGATTTGACCCAATCTGTTCACATTTGGACTCACATGAGGTCTAACGTGGGCTCAGTTCAACTTAAAGCTTCAACAAACTTATTGTAATGTATCCTTATATGGAAAGCAACAAACTGCATTATTTAACAGTTTACTATTCCGAGGCTATAGCTCTGTATTTTGCTGTCACAGATTTCTGCGCCACTTTGGCAAACTTTCACTTCCCTGTCGCGCTGGAAAAACCCGATCCACGCTCACATTTCACATCTAAACCTCTAAAATTAACACCTTTAAAACCCCTCACGTGAACAAATAACCAGACTACATTATTAGTCAAACGTAAATCTGCACAAAACGTGTTTTCTTTTTTTTTTTTTTTACAGTTTCGGTTCAGGCAGCGCACCGCATACGCCCCCCATGTCTGACATGAATGTGCGCTTCCCACAGACGCGCAGAGGTATTTTTACAGTCACTTACCTGAACAGCTGCTGGCACAGCGACGGATTCTTCTCTGATCCACTTCCATACATCGGATAAGAGCGTTTAGGATTTTAAAAATGTTGTTTTTTTTCCCCAGAAAGCAGAGCGGTGTGTGCGCGTTGTGAGAAGGATCAGTAGGAGGCGGACTCAAACGGGAAATAGCTGCGTCACCAGCAGCGCATTTCAAGGAATTGCGAGGCAGTTTGGCAAGAAGCCCTATGAAAACAAGCTGTTTATGAGCAGCTCACACAGGCTGGGTCTGATGAATTTACCTGGAAAAAAAGCCAGTTTTTCCCTGGTTCTCCAGAAGGATATGAGGCACTATCATCCAAGGACGTAGATTTGCTCTCATTGGCGGGGACCAGAACCAGGTGGGAGGTGGGAGAGTGTGTGTGGGGGGGGGGTAGCGTGTGCTGTAGAATAAAGCGATATGTACTGTAACGCTGGTCCCAAAGTTAATATCACTGGAAAAATGCCTGATGGTCCACCCAGACTCAGAGCAGGTGCCGTAGGTTTAAGCGGCTCTGTGCGGGGTGGTTCTCACCGGTCGATCCAGAAACGTACCTCTCCTTCCCCTGGACACAGGTCCACGCTCAGCAGCACAGGTAGTACAAAGCAGTGACCTATCTTGTGATTTCTTGGTCTTTGGTTTCTGTTTCTGCTGACAAACACTCGCCCTCTTGTGGCGGTTTTTTGACATTACAACAAGCATTATTTAGAGCACATTTAGTTGAAAAACCTTGGTATCTATTAGATAAATTACAACTAACATTTTTATAGTACTTCTAGCTTAAAAACCTGGAAAACTAGACAGTAAATTAAAGAACATCATCTCTAACGTAAAACCATTATTCAACCATACTTTGGATATGTTAAAATACCATAATTTTTAAAGAAACTCATAAATCAGGGGGGAGTAATATTTGAAAACAGCTAGCTAATGAAGTGAGATGTATACAGCTGGGATGGTAGTATAAAGCAGTGAACTATCTTGTGACTTCTTGGTCTTTGGTTTCTGTTTCTGCTGACACACATCCGCCCTCTTGTGGTAGTTTTGTGACATTACAACAAGCATTATTTACAGTGCTATTAGTTGAAAAAAACCTTGGTATCTGTCGCCCTCTTGTGGCAATAAGGTGTAACTACAACAAGCATTATTTACAGTGCTTGGTATCTGTCACCCTCTTTTGGCAATACGGTGAAACTACAACAAACATTATTCACAGTGCTTTTAAAACCTGGAAAAATAAACAGTAACCATTATTCAACCATTTTTGAACCATACATAGGATATGTTAAAATACTGTAATTTCTAAAGAAGCTCATTATAAATCAAGGCACTATTGTTTGAAAACAGCTTTCTAATGAAGTGAACTGTATTCAGCAGGATGGTAAACACGTTGGACCGCTGGGCTGCACATATTATTTGTGGGGAATGGGGATACAGCACTATTTCTGCATGCTTTGTTCAAATTATTGGTGGGGACAATTCAGTGATAGCTGGGTATTGGTGGGGACACGTCACCTCAGTCCATGCCAAATCTGCACCCATGCTATCATCATATAAGCCCCTTTTAGTTTTGGCGAAAGCCTCAAACGTCATTCGGAAGTGTCCAAATGCGCCCTGCTGACTGGAACCCACAAAACATCATGCGCTTCTTTTTCTCTTTTTTAGTCAAACCATTTTATGATCTGTGTAATTGACCTCTCTCTCTTTATAGAATAAAACTTTATCAAAAGCTGAATGATGGATAATTAATTCCACAGTAATGTTTGTCCTGTTTTGTCTATTAGTTTTTTTAATGAGAGGTTCATCCTCTACTTTTCACCACGTGATCTGCAGGTCTGATCCTCACACTGCATTGGTCTCTTCTGGAAAGCCTGCTTTATGTTTGCCTTCAAACTCCAAAATACATCATATCAAATGCAGAACGTCTGGTTTTAGGCTTCCTTTCTAATTGTTTTAGACTAATTACTTGTTCATGCTTTATGTAAACTGAACTGAATTGTCTTATAATTGAAGACCTGCTGTCCTCCCCACTCAGGCATTAAAAATCTAATCAGCACATTAAAAATCCTAAATAAAGACCTTAGTTCATGAAAACGTTCCTGAAGTGAAAAATATAATACACATGTTTCATTCTCAAACATTAAAGGTCCATAATAAAGGATTTAGTGACATCTTGTGGTTAAATTGTGTACTGCAACTGCTGCTTCTAAATAACATTGCAGTGTCTTTGAAAAAAATCTGAAAATTTCATTTTAGAGTTAGTGTTGTTGTTTGTTTGTGTTGTTTTATAAAAAAAAATGCAACATTCTGAAATACAGGAAAGAACCCCCTAAATAAAGACTTGCTCAAAATGGTCACGATTGTCACTGAAATAATCTGAACTGAAATAATAATAATAATAATAATAATAATAATAATAATAATAATAATAATAATAATAATAATAATAATAATAATAATAATGTCCTTTATTGTCCCCTTGGATATGTTGTTGCTCTGTATGTGACCCATCCCTGAAGAGCAGTGGGTTGCCATTTGGGGTTTAGTATTTTGTTCAAGGATATTTTGACATGAGTTCTGCCAGAACCTTCTGATCAGTGAGTGGACGACCATCCTTACCTCCTGAGACAGCAGCCCAAAATAACTCTGGACAAAAAGAATACCCTTACTTTAATGTTTACCGGCACAAACATTTGAAGACATCAAGTGATTAAAGTACTTTACTTCAAAAACCGAAATCCTCCTCTGTGCTCCTAAAGAGCTTGTGTCCAAAGTCAGGGATTCTCTTGGTCAACTCGCTCCATTCACAAAACTCTCTGTCAGAACCATCAGTGTAACCTTTGACCCAGCTCTTACTCAGGATGCCCGTCTTGGTTTTCTGGTTCTCTCCTCCTTCCACCTCAGAAATATTGCTGAGATCCATTGTGTCATGCCCTGAACTGGAAATTATTATCATCACTTCTAGCCTGGATTACTTCAACCTGCTCTTCACGTGTGTGGTGGAATTTTAGGAATTCAGTAAGATGTGTTCCTGTGATTATTTAAATAACAATGTGATTGTTTTAGTTGGGAAGATGTGGTTATCTGTTAGTTACAGGAACCCCCCCTGGGGTGAAGTGTTGACCCTATCTCCATCTTTTATGATGGGTGATAAAACAACTGGGTTCCCGTCTTGCCCTGGGAGACGATGTGAGACAGAAAGACTAGACCCAACCCAGTTGGGGGTGCATATGTGTGTCTGTGTTCTGGGGGGGTGAAGTGTCACAATGGGAGGGGAGAATGGTTAAAAGACAGTTGGAGTGGGTCAGAAGGCAGGATTTTCTCTCAGACACGGCTGAGGCAACATCCTCCACATTATAATGTGTAATAAAGCTCTCTAAAATGACGTAAGACTGAACTCTCATCCTTTGGATAAAAAACTTCCACAACAATTTGGCGTCACGAACAGGATTCTAGTTCCTCACCAGACACAGAGTATGGGATCAGGCCGACAGCGCATCTCGAGGAAGGACTCCTCGATCCTCCAAACCTCAGATAGGACTTCAGAGTGACGGAGGAGCCTGATCCCTGCTCTGGGTCAGCGGGACTCAGAATCCAGAAAACGAACCTACCGCTCGGGTGGTTCAGTCAGGTGAGATTCAGTCTTACTAAATTAATTTTGGAAGAGGACTCCCTGGAGGTGATTTTAGTCCGCTGCAGGGGAATAAGGGTAGAACCTTATTGTGTCTAAGTGTTTCACACCGAAAAATAGAAACACCGGTGACCGTGGGCGATCCAGTGGGTCGTAAGGTCAAGGTATTTTAGCATTTTTTTACCTAGATTGTGAAAAAGCCTGGTAAGGGACGCCTTATCCAGTAATGGGCTCGAGCAGCAGCAAGGGAAGAGGGTCGCCTCCAGACAGTCCTCTGTGTGTTTTCATGAGATATGGAGACGACAGTGTTAAAACGGGTCTCCTACTGGCCAGAGAATTGGGTTTCCCTGAGGAAGCCTGTGTTTAAATTATTTAGGAAAATAATTAAAGAAGGTCCGGACCGAAAAAGGAACAAAATAGTTTGGAAAAACTGGTAATAATTAACATTATGAGACATACTTAATGAATGGTACCTAGGTTAAAACAGGGGTTTGTGTTCATGTCCTGTTCATGTTTTGTGTCTGTTTGTGTCTGAGTTTATGTCTGCATTTGTTCTGATGTGTCACTGAGTTGATGAAGGGTTTTTGTGTTGTTCTGAGTTTCTGTTT
>SSNR01000032.1:4073022-4113183 GCA_006937965.1 Callopanchax toddi | reverse complement strand
GTTTGTTTGTTTGTTTGATCAGAGGTTAAAAGCTGATTTTAATGAAAGTGTCATGCTTGTTATGAAAAGGGTGGATCCCTGAGGAGGATCACCAGGTTCTGATGTTGGTATGGTTTGGGAATGTGTTGGGAAGGTCTGAGAATGTTGTGAAGATGAGAAAAGAGAAGGAAGAGTTTTGCTCAAGGGGGAGATCAGAAGGTACAGGGAAGTGTTGAATGTGGATGGATCTGATGTGTGAAAGTTGCTTTTGAGAAGTTATTTTAGTTAGACCTGGGAAAGGCACAGAGCCTTGTTTAGGGTCTTGGTTCATTTCAGATAAGGGAAAAATAACTCGATAAATGTATAAATAAGATAAGATTGTTTATAAGAAGGAGTAAAATTAATTTATTCAACTGTTAAGAACAGAGCAGAAGAGACTGAAGCATGCCCACTTCCACCTCAGAGGCCTGAGGGCGACAGGCAGAAACAGCTGTGGAGTTTGGTGGTCTGGGTCACAGAGAAACAGAGGAAAGAAATCTAAAATCTAAATAGTCAAAAAGGAATCTGACTAATCCATCAAAATGATCAAAATAGTGTAAAAATGCTATTAACAATTAGGATAGAGATAAATTAGGATAGAGATCAGCCAGCCTTAACATGATAAAACTGGAACATATTCATTATGCCAACAGTGTGAAATTAGAATCACCTTCTCAGTATCATTTCTGTGTTATTTGTGGGGCTGCATTAAAATAAGTTTAAAACAGGAACATTTTAGCAGCTTCTGATAAGCTGCTCTGACATTTTACACTAGAGGTCAAAGGTTAAAGCTGAGGGAGGTCATACTCTGAGTCAGAACAGGAGAAAAAGCACAGACAGTCTATTAAATCTATAATTAGTGATCAATTCTAGGCCAAACAAAATATTAATTCATGATGAGAACAGGGAATAATCATATGATTTGAAATGAGATCAAACTGATTAATCATCCAAGCATGATTGTTGTAGTTATAGGTTGTGATTACAAATTTATGATGCCTAAAATATAAATAGTAATACAACTATACTATACAATATAGCTGAATATTACATGAGGATTAAGAAAAAAAGAGCAAGAAGAGTAAAAGTGTTTTGAACATCTGTGACACAGAGACTCTTACCTAATGAAAGGTGTTTTGAACATTCTAATCTGATCAATTTTGTTTGTGAACTGAAGAAGTTAAATACTATTAGGCTGTTGTGTTTAACATATAGTCTGGGATAAAATAGGATAGCATAACAGAGAATGGAGCAGTTTTAATAGGTGTTGAATTATTAGGCATTAGTTGATGTGACTTTGGATCTTGACTGGGACATTTCAGGATGAAAGTGACCTGAGGACAACACACGTGACTTTTCTTTCAGACCTAGGAAAACATTTTTTGACTGTTTTGTCCTGTAACACTAATCCTGTCATTTTTACACCCTACATCACTGCACTTGAGTCTGACAAAGCTCTCTGGATGGATTTGATCCTGGATGCTTCATCTCCTGAATGCAGTGCACAGGATTCGGACCAAACACCGTTCCTCCTCCAAACATCTCGCATCCAGCAGAAAGCCTGAAGCGGCAGAAATGATCTACATCTCTGAACTGTCTCATGATGGACTCACTGAATCCACAAGCATCGCCTCCACTGAAGGTCACATGAACAGTGACTTCACAAAGCTGAGCAGTTGTTTTGGGGTAAAGCAGCAGCCCCATGGGACACTCCATCCTTGTGTCAACATCCTCCAAGTCCTCCAAGCATGAAAAATGGACTGAACTGAACTGAGATCTAGGCTGAGCTGAGCAGCCATGTCGATGCCATACGTCGTGCCAGACACATCCACAGCCTAGTGTCTGCACTGAAAGATGGTGGCAACAGAGACATACAGAGAGCCACAGGGGTCGAGGTCAAAGACTCTGGACTCACAAAGGGAGACACAGGAGGAGGGGGTGATCACGACAGGTCTGGAGATCGTGCATCTGGTTGAAGGGGGGTGAGCTGAGAGGAGAGGATCCTGAAAGTCACCTGCGTCAGATGAAGGTGTCACGACCCACGCACAGACATACATTTTCCTAATGTAATGTGTTTTTTNTGACAGACAGACTGCATGATGTTTCTTTTAATTTTTCTCAACTTTTAAACCCCTCCTCCAGGTTCCATGTTTAACAGCTCCAGCTATGTCAGAGTCAGCATTCTGCCTGGCATCGAGATGGTAGAGCTGGTCCTTCAAAAACCTGTTCAGACTACAGGTTACATGTTTTAATGTTTTACTGCTTTGAGTTTTGTCATTTTCCCCCAGTTTCTGGTGACTGAGAATCACAGGTATGCACGTCTAGATTTTTCTGAGATCCAGTGAACTATATGGATGCTCCTGGTCTATATAATCCAAACAGAGGTAAGGTATCGAGTAATCTTTCTACGGCCTCTGCATGAACCCCGGATCTTTACCTGCATACTGTAGAAAAGCTAACTTTTTCTGTAGGACTCAAACCTAACAGATTTCTGATTTCAATCCTGTCCTTTCCCCCCATCTTCTCTGAGCATCCATCAGCCCTTTGATGAGTATCTATGAACAGGAGCTCACAGCCCCCTGATGGGTGCTGATAACACTCATTGTTTAGCTTGGAGTTTACATAACTATGGTGAACCGCATATGAGTAGGTCTTAACAAGACAATGGTTAACAATAGTTTTAGAATTTTAGAAGTGGGTGGAGGTTTTTTCCTGTCGAGACATGTAGATTGTCATATATTAATGAGGCCCTGTTAACTGACCTAATGAGCTATGTGTTAACAAGCATGCACCAGTCGATACCCTTTAAATATAATGTTTGGAAAACCTCCATCCCAACGCTGAACGTGAGACTGTAATCAGCTCACTTCTATCCAATTTTTCATTTGTGATGATGGAATCTTGTCTCATTGAAACATCCGTTCTCTCTGGAATTTGGCAGGGCGTGAAAGCTAACCTGACAAGCTGTCCTGCCAGCACCTTTAGATGTCACTACACCGACCGAAACTAGGAGACTGGATCCTGATAAAGGACTTCAGGACTCTGGTGAACTACATGGATCCATGCCAGCCACCATGAACAGGTCCTTGGACTCCAGGACGGATTACCTCCTGAGATGCATCAGACCACCATCAGCCTGAGCCAAAGGGCCGCAGCAATGCACGTCGATGGAAACGTCTCATTTCAGTCACTCCAGCGAGTGAAGAGAACTGATGATTAACAGTTGATGATTAACAAATCAGGTTTAACTGACTCTGAACTCCCAATACCTCAGCCCTCACCACAGATGAAGTCGTCAAAGAGAACCACCTTTATTTCACTTAAGAGCACTTTGAGTGTTGTGTCACATTGTATTCCTGGGTGACATCTTTACCCTCTGGAGAATGTATCAACTGGTGTTGTATTAAGGTTGTCTTTGTGTGTATAATTTTTTGTGATTTAAATAATCAAAGGGTGGAATTGTGGTGGAATTTTAGGAATTCAGTAAGATGTGTTCCTGTGATTATTTAAATAACAATGTGATTGTTTTAGTTGGGAAGATGTGGTTATCTGTTAGTTACAGGAACCCCCCCTGGGGTGAAGTGTTGACCCTATCTCCATCTTTTATGATGGGTGATAAAACAACTGGGTTCCCGTCTTGCCCTGGGAGACGATGTGAGACAGAAAGACTAGACCCAACCCAGTTGGGGGTGCATATGTGTGTCTGTGTTCTGGGGGGGTGAAGTGTCACAATGGGAGGGGAGAATGGTTAAAAGACAGTTGGAGTGGGTCAGAAGGCAGGATTTTCTCTCAGACACGGCTGAGGCAACATCCTCCACATTATAATGTGTAATAAAGCTCTCTAAAATGACGTAAGACTGAACTCTCATCCTTTGGATAAAAAACTTCCACAACAACGTGTCTGAACAAAACTTCTGGATCGGCTACAGGTGGTTCAGGATGCCTGCACCAGCTTAAGTCAGAAAGCTGGTGCAGGCTGGGAGTCGTCTCAGGAGATTATTGACCTGATGTTGAAGATGAAGGCTAGAAGACCATCTCCATGCAGCTTGAAGTTCCTCTGACTATTAGACATATTATGATGATGAGGAGGTCCACAGGACTGTGGACACAAGATGAAAACTGAAAGACAACCAAGGACATCAAATTCTAATAGTTTACATAGTCATGGAAACATTACTATAAAACATATATGTATTTTATCCAGTAGAAAATTTAAAATGTCACTCGTTGGTAAAAGACAGGCATTTTTACCTGTTAGATCTTTATAGAACAGCTACAAAAGTATAACCCAGGTGTGTCATCTTTAGTGTACACTACAGTAAGGATGTGGTACAAACACGTTCTCCAGGCAGAGTACTACTCTGCTGAGAATATTTTTTTATCAGAGTGTGGTCTCTGTCAGCACATAAGGAGCTCATTCAGCAGCGCTTCCTCAGAAAAACCACATCCTACTTTTTAAAGTGAGCAAACACAGGAACATGTCTTCATCTCCTCACATAACACACAATTAGCATGAAGACACTTTGCATGCTGTTGAGTAAAAATACAACTCAGTCACGCTTTAGGGGCGCAGTGGGGACTAGATTCAGGATCAGAAGTGGTTTTTGTTTATCTGTTTACTTTATCACATAAATGTCAACTCATTCCTGGCAAAGTTTCTTCTGAAGTTCTGTTAAAATGCACCAAACCTTACGGTCAAGCAGCTGTAATAGTGAAACCTGTTTGAGCGAGATGCTCTCATTCAGTCGGTGCTCAGTCATCTCTTGTTCAGTCATCTCTAAAGTCCTGCTGAGTGATGCTGCTCTGTTGGAGCCCCTCCTCCAATCATTGTTAAAATAAGGTCACATGTTGCAGTGTGTTTCAGAGAAATGTTAGCTCAAACATACTGTACATTCATCCTGTTGGGTTCAGGATGTTGATGCTATGGTTGGCACTACTAAAAATCCAAAAAGCAGTTAAAAAGTTATCCGTTTTTTAGAAAAGTGTCAGCACGAATGTAGGTTAGAGGTTTATCACTAACCAGCCTAAAAGGTTTTCTACTAGTAGTGGTTTCGTCAGTGGCGGTTAGAGGTAACGTTGTCTTTTTAAAAATCTGTGGTGACGTTTTTGTTCTGGTTAAATCATTTTAGTGTAACTTTCTGAAGTAAAAAAAACAAGTCAGATGTGAGAAACCACAACCAGTCAGTTCTGAATGCAAGAAAGTAAAATGTGACATGCAATAAAGCTGGAATTTCTGACATGTCATGATGATTAGACATCTGCAAGAAAACATGACACAATCAGGATTTTAGCACCAATAAAATGTGCTGTGTGTGTGCAGGCCTTCAAATAAGAGGCAATGACTCACTGGGACAATATGTAATATGCAGTGGTTCTCCAGAATTGTTCAGTCTCAGCTCTTGGTGTGTCTATTCTCGTGTCAGAGTGCACTTCAGAGGCTGCAGGGGAGAGCATCCCGTTTATTCTCCTGGCTTCAACTTCTCTAGTGTGTCTCTTCAGGCTGGTAGCCAGAGCTGTGTGAGCCTCAGGTATATGGACAACTTGCAGTATTTTTTGGGGAATCTTTTTTCATTGCACCTTTCTGGAGTTCTAACAGTTTCTCTCTATGATGTCTCATTCTGAGCATCAATCCTCCTCCTCCATGAGGGAGTTGTCTCCTTGTGGTCTGTGGTTTTTATCTCTAGGATAGGATCACTGCTGCTGTATTTCTGTGATTGCACCAGTAGTGATAGTCTGTAGCTGCTGCATTAGACTTCCAGGTGTCTCGCCTCGCCTTCTTCCGCTTATCCGGGTCCGGGTCGCGGGGGCAGCATTCCAAGTCGGGCAGCCCAGGCCATCTTCTCCCCAGCCAAGTCCACCAGCTCCTCAGCTGGGACGCCCAGGCGTTCCCAGGCCAAACTGAAGATGTATTTCCTCCAGCTTGTCCTGGGTCGACCTGGGGGCCTCCTGCCGGCAGGACATGCCCAGAACACCTCCTGAGGGAGGCGTCCAGGAGGCATCCTTACCAGATGCCCGAACCACCTCAACTGGCTCCTTTCGATATGGAGGAGCAGCGACTCTACTCCGAGTCTCTCCCGGATGTCCGAGCTTCTTACCCTATCCCTAAGGCTGAGCCCGGCCACCCTGCGGAGGAAACTCATTTCAGCCGCTTGTATCCGCGATCTCGTTCTTTTGGTCACTACCCAAAGCTCATGACCATAGGTGAGGATTGGGACGTAGACCGACCGGTAAATCGAGAGCCTTGCTTTCTGGCTCAGCTCCCTCTTCACCACAACAGACCGGTTCAGCGTCCGCATCACTGCAGACGCTGCCCCAATCCGCCTGTCGATCTCCCGCTCCCTCCCTCCCGGTCCTGTTCATAACCTTTATGGACAGGATTTCTAGGCGCAGCCGTGGTGTGGAGGGTGTTGAGTTTGGTGACAGGAGAATCTCGTCTCTGCTTTTTGCAGATGATGTGGTCCTCCTAGCTTCATCGGGCTCTGACCTTCAGCTCTTGCTGGGGAGGTTCGCAGCCGAGTGTGAAGCGGCTGGGATGAGGATCAGCACCTCCAAATCTGAGGCCATGGTTCTTGACCAGAAAAATGTGGATTGCCAACTCCGGGTCGGGAGAGAGGTCCTGCCTCAAGTGGAGGAGTTCAAGTATCTTGGGGTCTCGTTCACGAGTGAGGGACTTCCAGGTGGTACTTTGTTATTTAGCCGTGGTTAGGGGTGCAGGATTTAGGTGTAACTTGGTCATGATCTTAACTCACAGGTAGCTGCCCCAATGTTCAGTTCACCAGAGCTTCTTAATGTGGTTTGTATAGTTGAACAGTGGGGATGATGATTAGTCCCCCCTGACTGGTTGTCCTGGCTCTCCATTGCTGAAGCATCTTTGTTGTATTTCATCATTCTTAAGGTGGGATAACACATTCCTCCTCTGAAGGTGGATGATGGGTATTGGAGTTTCTAAAGTTCCCACATCCCAGGAGCTCCCCCAGCAGTAAGGACACTCAGTCAGAGCAGAACGCAGCTGGACTGTCCCTCACTTCCAGCAGAGAGGAAGGAGAAGTTAGGATTTGAGAGCGTAGAAAGGGAGGGGTCTGAGCGTCCACTTTATGCATTCTATTGTAGTCCTCAGGGTTATCCATAAGATATGTGTTTGGATCAGGCAGCTCCATGTTTTCTCAGCTGTCATATTGTCTGTTTCACACTGACTTCATTCCTTCCAAATTCCAAATCCTGGCCATACCTGATCCGTGTAGTTTGACACATCAGTCGTAATTCGCCAGTTTGTTCGCAGTCAGTCCTACGAGACAACTCATTCCTCACAAGCGTTTCAATATTCAAAGCACTCATCAGGCCCCCTTGAAGCACAGGGATCCTGCCAATTGCACCTGTTAGCTCCGTTATTTTCCGATAAATCAGTAAATTGTAAAACTAATGTATTTTTGGATCTGCATTTCTCAGGTCATGATAACATTTTTCATCCTCTTTTTTTGCCTGTTTTGTTTCCCTTCATGTATTTAGCCATTTGTTATTTCATCATGTCACCTGACCAAATAGATGAACTGAGGGCCGACCTGCCCTGGGTTTGATGGAGACACATTTACAAACCAGACTGCTTCTGTAAAAGTGAGATTCTCTCCAGTACTCCAGTATCATGAAACAGTGGGTCAAAGCACAAAGTTTGAGTCAAGGCATTGCCCCCTTATAACCAAAAAGAAATCATGATTTTGGAAGCAAGTGGCAGAAGGGTGAGCATCTCCAGCACCGGTGTTTAAGAGTTTAACCTCCGTAGAAGAATCAAAAACCCTAAAACACAGTGATTGTCAAACTTTGAGGTAAAAGACAATTTCACACAACCAGGCTGCATTAAAACAGAACCACAATCCACAGACCAAACCTCCAGTGTGCAGGAATTGGTTTTAAAATCAATTTGGCGTTGCTTAAACTAATCTCTTGAGTACTCATGAAGTTGCAGAACAGCTCATCAGACACTTCACTGAAACTTTATCTCTGGTCCTACCAGCTAATTTGGTGATAAATGAGTGGTACGTAATCGTTTACATGAAATGACCTCATCGTGAACAGCCAGCAAAGAGAAGAACGTCAGAAAACAGACAGGGAGGAAGTGTCAGGACGTTTTCAAGCTCAAAGTCTGATTTTGGATAAAACGAGAGAGAGACAGAGAGAGAAGATGGATGGAAAGAAGTGGAGGCTGGCAGTTGAGGGGCTTGTTTTAGTGCAGGGTCTCAGCAGAGAGAGTTAGAGGATGAGAGCGAAGGGAAATAGACTGAAAACAGCACCGGTTTCATGATGAGTCATTTAGTGATATTTTAGTGAATAGTCCCCTGACACACTTCTGGTCCCTTTTCAGTCTCAAGCTCAGAGGGTCGTAGTTAACATCGTATTCTGGCTTCCTGTATGGTAAGTAAAGACAAGACATTATCTCTTAGAGACCAACTGGCCTTTGACTTTAGTTCAAACTGATTCTGTTCTTTATGTTTTTGATGTATTTTAGAGTCTTCTTGTTACTCTGTAAAGCACTTTGGTGACGATGACATTTTCTAACGTTGAACGCTGGATCAGATCAACCCTCTACTGATCTGCTTGTGGTCAAATTAAGGGAACTTTTTGATCAGTGTCACATTTGAAAAAAGAAACAAACTTCATTTTTTAAGTTTGAACATGACGAGGAAAGCACTTACTTGCATGTTGTGAATATCTCTAACACAATCACTTATCTTTTTCCTCCTCCTCCTTTTCTATTTTCTGATCCCTTCCTCCTCTCGTTCACTACTTCCCAGATGCAGCCTCTCTGTTGGTCTACGTTCTTTCTGCTGTGCAGCCTTGTATCCTCTGGCCTCTCCATCCAGTGTAACCAGACACAATATGCCTGGCCAACAGAATCACCCAAGCACTGCTGTAACAAGTGTCAACCAGGTACGGAGGCTTCGCTCTACCCTCTAAAGCCTCGATGATGAACGCTTCTGATCAGAACCTAACGTGTGTCCCTCAGGTTTTCGCATGGGTCCACGAACATCAGCTTCTTGTGATGATACGTGCAGGCCGTGCACCGGTGACCGCTTTATGGATTCCTACAATGAGGAGATGAGCTGCAACGTTTGTGACAGTTGCAACAAACGTGAGTAATGTATGATTTAAACACTGTGTCAGTGTTAAGTTGTGCTTCTTAACTCAGAAGAAGAACCAAGAGTCACTTTTCTGAGTGGTTAGTTTTGATCTGATAAATGATGTGTCACGTAAAACAGGTACTAACCCCCCCATGGCATTGCTGCTCTCTTGTCAGATGAGCAGTTTGGTTTTGATTTGAAGACACAAATGATCAATGTTTACTGTAAAACTACTACATGTGAATTTACATCTCTCCCATCCCCTCTCGGTGAGACTTTGTGGTTGGTTATGTGTGAACTCTGACTCTACCCTTTGAGTGTGATGTGTGGTGATTCATCTGTCGCTCTGACCGCTAAATTTGATCAGCTTCAGGGCAGAACCTTACAGAGAAGACCGCCTGTTGGTTGTTACTCAGTTCTAGCAGTAGACAAAGTTCAGTAATAGAGAAAAAAACAACATCACATTTGTGAGGGAATTTCCCATTTGTGCAGCAAGAGAGGAGGGGGTTAGAGACAGTCAGATAGCGATGACAGACAGGAGGGAGGTGGTCTATGAAACCATCTGTGAAGGAAGCAGGATTTGTCTTATCAGATCTAAAACTGCAAAGTTTTATTGTAGAACAGATAAGTAGGGTATCATGTCAGTGGAAAAAAGATAGGATCATGTCATGAGAAGGAAAATCAGATGCAAATTTGCTGCAGTTCGTTCTTTATTCAGGTCTCTGTGCTGCTGCAGGTGAGCAAAAACAACCTGTTATGCTTCTTTCTAAATGTCACCGTGGAAACCAGAAAAGATTCGGCAGCAGAGCGAGAGCAAGCCGGTGAATCTCGGTCTGAGTTCTGCGAACATCAGCCATGTCCTTTTTGACATTCTCTCCCTAAATGTTGCAAACGCAGTAGTTTCATCTTCCTGCATGTCATTTTACAGTACGGTTCTTTACTGAGTAGACACACATGTGAAAAAGTTTTGATTAATTTTTTTATTTGAACTTTGAAGCTCAAATATCAGCTCTAAAATCTAGGTAGAGAGGAAGGTGGGCGTTCAAAATGTCAGAAAACTAAACTTTCAGGGGCTTTATATCAATTAATGAGTATAGAAACGTCTTTAGGTGGAAATGATTCAACCCACGCAGTGATTTCACATGCTGACCTTGCTATACAAATGTTTCTATTGTGGTTTTGTCTTTATCACAGTGTTAACAGTGTGAAAGTACATGATTAGTGTAAAAGAAAAGAGCTTAAACATCAGTTTAAAGACTCAAAGTTAGCTTAATATATCTCTATAATGCTTTTTTCTTTTCACAGCAACTTTAAAAAAGAGTTTTTGATGTTTCAGCTTCAGCGGTGTTTAGTCATGATCTTCTGATTGGGCTGTGACCCTAAATGGCCCCAATAAGGGTTCATGTTTTCTGATGACTCTGTGGAAATCATAGCAGTAGTTTTCTGCTAACATCAGGCCAGGAGCTGAAACACTAAAAGAAAGAAATGGTTTCATCAAAGTGAAACGGTGCTTTCACTGAGAAACACAAGTTTTGTGTAGCGCCAAAGGCAGCAGTAGTAATACAACCGTCTTATGATTTAAAACCAGAAACTGTACCCTCCAGAGACCAAGATTGTGAGTCATTTTACATTTTCCTATTTGTGTCATGTCTCAGAGCCACTCTCCTTGCACTAAAACCCTCTAAACTAGAACGTTGAATTGTTTTGTACCTGGTCTTTAATCAAATCTGTTTTCTCCTCAGCTAATTTTGTGACAGAGTCCAACTGTACTACCACCCGTAACACCGTCTGCAAGTGTAAGACAGGCTACATGTGCAAAGACAAGACCTGCACAAGGTGTGTGCCGATACCCACGTCCACCGAAGCCCCCCCGGCTGCACACACTACAGGTGAGACACGCCCGTCTCTGCACAATCAGCCCAGTTTCTCACTCAAAAATCAAACAATCTGAGCAGAACCATGAAGCTGCCGTCTGCTTTGGGATGATTTGTTCTCCCACTTTATAATTGCACACAAATGCATCATCCTGCTACTAATTAAAGCTATTTGCTGCTAAAATTAACCCCACATTTTATATAGGACACATATTTAACACCATGGTGATAGAAGCGGTAGCTATAAATAGCTTCTTTTCCCACATTCGTTCAACCACGTTCAGCGAGATTGTTGGGTGTGATGGGAAACGTGGTTTTGTGCCTTCATGATCTGGAAAAGTATCTAAACTTAAAGAAAGAACCGTTAAAATGAGCAAGACAGTAAACAGGAGACAGCACAAGGCTTTGATTTAAACCTATAAAATGTTTTCATCTTCTGTGAGTTCCACCAAGAAATAATACATCAAAATATGTTAAACCACTAAATGGATTTATATGTCTAATAAATCTAACATTTCTGCATTTTTCACCTTATGTTTTAATGTTCTGGTTCATAATGATTTTATAATGAGGGTGCACTCTTGTTGATTAGTTTTAAACTCTTATAAACTTTTAACAGTTATAATTTATTAGATCAAAAGAAAAAAGGGATGTTTTTGGCCATCATTTCTTGGAAGTCTTCATTTAAATGTTTGTTACTCATTAATTAAAGGCCATGTGGTTTACAGTTTACACTGAGGTTTCTTCTTAATGTTATAAATAGCACGAAAACATCAATATGTAAAACAAACTAAATAAAGAAAAGTTAGCATTTAGCAATAATTCTACCGATTAGGCCATGAGAAATATTTTATAACATTTTTCCAACTTATAGGTGCAAACCCGTGTTCATTCTTTAAATGTATGAGCCTCTTTTGCGCTTAAATAATTCATAGATGTTTGATATGTCTTTTGAAAAAAGACTTGATAAAAAGCAACCAGTGCGAAACACAACGTGCATATTTTGTGTTTCTTTTTGAACAAACAAAAACCTAAAAAGTTTTATTAATACAGTTGGGACCAGATGTGGTCTGTTCAGAACAGAAAACCGTGGCCGAACGACACGACCTCGACACGTCAGTAGATCTTATCTAGTCTTGAATGTGAGACAGAATGTAAAAAAACCTGACAGGTTAGGATGAATTCAGCTGAATTCACTTAGAGCAGATTTTAGTTGATGCGCTGAACTTGGCTTTAAAAAACTACTAAAATAGACAAATCTAAAAAATATATAAATAAAAATGGGGATGTTTGAATGAAAGATTAACATTATCATCAATATCAGTGTTATTAAATTTACAATATTACATTATATTATAGAGTATTTACTCCTTATTGCTCCAAATGAATGAAACACTCCAAAGTTGTAAAAACTCCACATCTAATTACAGCTTTAGCATGTTCTGACTTCAGTTAGCAACAGTTTGTTTACACCGCACTAAACTGTGGAGTACACACACACACACACACCATCACTCTTATCAGCTCTCTGATTCATATTTCCTCTGACCTCTAACAGTCTGCACTGAACTAAACGTTTTTTTCTCCCTTCCAGTCTTGAAACCTGCCACTAATCCTAACCCTCCTCCTAGTCGGCCAATCAAAGGTACGTAAAGCTGACCATAATGTCTCTCTCTCGACTTGACGCTGATATAAAGTCTCATAAAAGGTGATTTAAAAATATATCTTTACAGATACGGCGTGGTTCCTGGTCATCATCGCCCTGCTGTGTGCTGGAATAACTCTGGGTGTTTTGACAAAAATCAAACCCTTTCTGCACTGGATCCGGTCCAATCACGGTCAGTACAAAGTCAGAATAAACTAAATAAAGCTGCAGGGGTTTAAAGAGCCTTTAGAGTTCTCCATTCTTTGACATAGCTTAGCCATCATTCGCATTTATCTGGAGAAATTATTGGATTATTTTCTCACATGTATGTCATTGTTATTGTTTTGCTTCTCAGGTTACTTTTTGGCTGAAAAATCCTCCTCAGAACCTTCAAGCACAGAGGACGAAGACGTGTCCAAGCCCGTCCAGGAAGTGTGTGGGAAGTGTGACCAACCCCTTGAAATCTGTATAAAAGACTAAATCCTGAAGCTGGATGGACACAAACTAGACAGAATATTCAGTGGCTGCAGGACAGATGCAAAACATCTGTTCCTACTTCGGACATAACAGCAATAAACAACACTCTAATCCGTCTGAGGACAACGAGGAGGACTACGAGACGGAGACGGTTTCTGCAGGAGGACAGAAGACAGACCTCTGTGACGTTTAGACGAGAAACAAAAACACAGAAATTCAATCTCTGGGAGAATCGAACGCTCTGATTTCAGAGTGGGACATTTTATTAGTCAGGCATGATCTGTGCAGTTTCTTACTAAGAACAGGTATGTACTATAGTACACAATATTATATATATGCACACATCATGCATATAAATAATAGGATATTCTCATTCAACAACTACGTGTCCAAACATCTGACCTGTATGTAAATCTACTTATAAATACCAATATATGACAAATGTACCGTAATTTCCGGGCTATAAGGCGCACCTGAATATAAGCCGCAGCAGCTAAATTTGGGGGAAATTGCAGATTTGTCCACACATAAGCCGCACCTAACTATAAGCCGCGGGTGTTTTAATGTTTAGTTACCATATGTATGTGTGTGTGGGAGGCCACTTAGAGGCTACTCTCACACCCACATACCTTTGTCTGTTTGTATGTGAATACGGTTGTTGTCTGCTCTGAGGACACAGCCTACTGTTCGTATGTAAATGTTTTACCACCTTGGGCAGCTACTGATTGCTGCTTGAACTGAGAGAAAGCCGAAGCAGCCCAACCGGTTCCAGCAGCACTAGCTGGCCTCACTGTTCCTTAATGTTTAATTACTCTATATATGAGTTCCTGCTACCACAGAGGGGATTGTTGGGACAGAGATGACTGTTTGGGAACTATTGTATCAAAAATAAGCAGCCTACCGTGTCATCGTCTTCCTCCTCCTGCGTACTAAAACCACCAAAATCCTCATCGTCAGTGTCAGAAATGAACAGGTCCAGAATCGCCTCCTCAGCCAGTCTCTCTCCTTTGTTGTCCCTCTAAAAACCAATAAAATCCTCTTCCTCTTCATCAGTTTCGGAGTAAAACAGCCTCCGAACGAGGGCTCCATAAGCTATTGCGTAATCCTCTAATATGGCCACGCGTCGCGTTTGTGCATGCGCACGTAATGAACGTGACTGCGAGGTAAACGCACGTACGTAAAACACGCAAAAGCTTTATGAATCGCGGTCACGTAAATTACGTGCGCATGCGCAAATGCGACACACGGCCATAGAAGTGGATTGCGCAATAGCTGATTGAGCCGTTCGGAGGCTGTTTGATTCAGACACTGACAAAGAGGAAGAGGATTTTATTGGTTTTCAGAGCGACAACAAAGGAGAGAGACTGGCTGATGAGGCGATTCTGGGCCTGTTCATTTCTGACACTGACAAAGAGGATTTTGATGGTTTTAGCACGCAGGAGGAGGAAGACATAACAAGGTAGGCTGCTTATTTTGATACAGCAGTTCCCAAACAGTCATCTCTTACTCTCCATCATCATCACGCAGCAGTCCAGTTTTTCAAAACATACTTTGTTGTGCGCTGGTGCTTTGATAGCGCCCCCTTGGTAGCCGTTAGCTGAGCCACAGATAAGCCGCACCGTTGTTTAAGGCGCAGGGTCCAAAGCAAGGGAAAAAAGTAGCGGCTTATAGTCCGGAAATTACGGTATGTTTACATATAAATATATATGTGTGTGTATGTGTGTGTGTATATGTATATAAAGCTTAATCTGAAGTGTTTGTTTATTCCAATTATAAATGTCGAATGTGAACGTTGCATAAGGACTATATACATTGGTTTAAGTCAGTTTTCTTTATTCAAAATAAAATGTATTTCACCCAAAATATGAAAAACCCAGGACGAGTCCTGCAGCTGACAGAGCTGAGCTGATTTATTTACAAGATTTCTTAAATTATAATTTACAAAAAAAAAAAAGACCATTTTCCACATCAGGGAGTTTTCCAGAACCTGCAGAAAATATTGTTCGATTTCTCAGAGGGAGACAAATTGTCTCCACATGGCTGTTTTCACAGTTTTATAAATAAGAGAGTTCGTTTTGAGACGATGAGGGAAAAAAGACTACAAATCCTCTTCGTCACAATCCCTCCTCCTTGGACACGTGGCAGTCCTTACCCTGCTCCTGGGAGGGGAAGAAGATGTTGTCGGCCTCCCCGCTCCTCTCCTCCTCAGAGAGATGGACGCTGGGTGAGGGCGTGGGATGAAACACCGGACAGCCTTTCTCGTCTTCTTCCTCGTTGCTCGCTCTCTCGGCTCTTTTCCCGCCCAGAATAGTCGGTCCGACCTGGCCTGTGAACTGGCTGAGCAGGCTGAAGATGACGGTTCCAGGATTGTGAACGTGGACCGGACCTGCAGAGAGCAACACAGAATCACATGAGATGTCTCAAAGACGACGTGGATTTTAGAACTTTTAAAAATCCGATTTGTTAATATATGTCAATGTGGGGTTCTTTGAAAAGGTTAAAACAATTAACATAATATTTGATGTAAAAAAACTTATCGAACAGACTCAGTTTGGAGAAATAGATTGATGAGCTAACAGCTAGTCTGATTAAAGCAGATTTCATAGCTGAACAGATAGTACTTAGTCGTGGTATTCAGTGTACTACCTGAATTGTCATCAAGAAAAATGACAAAAATGAATGTATTAAAGTTATTTTATTGGACCACATGACACCAGTGAACTTTAACCAATAAGATCCTCTTAAAGCTCACAGGTGACTAACCAACACTATTACAAAACTACCGCTCTTAGTGGTGGCACAGCTGCATCTTTTACACATATCTCTTCTTCAGGACTCAATGTGACTCAAGTAAAAGTCTTCGTTTTACTCAGCAGTACCTAAATTGGAAGCTGAAAGGGGCGACGGCTGCTGCTTCGCACTGAATGAGTCTCTGGGGGTCTGATGAGTCGACTCCTTCGACTTGAGAGCCGCATCCTGCCCTTCCTAAAGAAGAGCAAGATCATCAGTTTGAGGGAAACTCGAGATGAAATGTGAAATAAGCGTACTGGAGTCCTTAACTTACCTCAATACACAGCTTTGCAATCGCTGGAAAACAGAAGGTAAATGATGAGTAACAGAAAGCTGTGATGACTCATCGTTCACATCATTTATGTAACAAAAATGTCAGAAAACCTTTTCAACGCTCGTGACAAATCTTCAGTCAGACTCATTTCTACTGGGTTCAGTGCTGATTCAATGAAAACGTTGGACAGAGAGTCTAGAAACGGATGTAAAGGTCGCCTTACTTTGCCTGAAACACGTTTCGTCTCGAGGGCGATGGATGCAGAACAGGATGACGAGGGCCACGCATCCAATAAAAACCACTGGGGTCAAAATGGCTGCCAACGGGGCGCCGGTGTGTTCTGTGAAACGAGCAGCTCACAGTTTACACGTTAAACACAAGATAAACAATATTATCTGACCAAAAACCAAAGGGCCTGGACATTTACACTTTCCCCCTCTCTCAGACACACTCACCTGCTTTGTGATCAGAGCCGTTATCTGGTGTTGATTCCGGCTGACACCTAAGAGAGTCAAAAATCACTGTAGGCTACTGTAACTGCATTATAATCCGGTGTTTTAAACTCTATCCAGGGAAAGCTGTGACTCACTTGGATGACCGGCAGGATTGTGTTTGACCTGAGGAAGGAGGAGAAGCACTGCCTGGGTGTCCTGCTGCAAAACAGAAACGTCTGTTTGTTTCAGGCTTCAGTTATCAGAGGGAAAATGCACAGAAAATACACATTTTATTAATCAAAATTCTACTTTAAAATGAAACACTGCACTAAAACATTCAGGATTCCTGACTCGTGAACTCCAGGTTTATCACATCCTGTTCCCCCATTTCCTCTCATTGTGTTACAAAACTCTCACACACACACACACACACACACCTTCTGTACTGTCAACGTTTAATTTTTGATCTTTATCCACTTGAGGGCAGTGAAAAGACAGACAACCGCGATCTGTTGGTAAATATTTCCGCCCAGCAGCTCACCCACTGCCCACACGGAGAATTTAAATACCCAGATTGATTCACAGCTGTGTTTGTATTGTGGTGAAGGTGAACTAAACCAAAACAACCAGCTTTAATTTGAGGTTATTCTCTGGTTCTAAAGCTTCTGCTGTTTCTTTCTTCTGTTGTCTGATCTAAAACACACAGAAATACAAAATGATCTGACACTTTCAACTTTTACCAGCACACTTTATTTTAGATGTAGACTTTTAAATTTTAAGGAGAAAAGATGAAAATGAGAGCATGTAATAACTGGGCTGAGGCTCATCCTTATGTGTTTCTATATAAACGTATTTATTATGAAGCTTTTTCCTGGATTTCTCCTAGAGCTCAGACCAGATCCCGTCATGTTTAGTGAAAACCTCGTTCTCCCATCTAACAGAAACAAACCATGAGTTTACCAGTCGTGTCTTGTATCCTCTCACACTGTCTGCAGTTGTTTGACAGCGGGACGATCTCAGTGCATCTGAAACCAGACTCACACTCACACTTCAGAGGGGCTCTACTTGTGCAGTTCTGAACCACCCTCAGATGATACTCTGAGACAGACAAAAACAGACGTTTTTTTTGCAGGATTAGTCATGATTGGTCCTGAATGCACAGAGATCGTATCTCAGCCCTGAAGGGGGTGCATGAGTCTAGGATGGTGCAGACAGTTTTTACCTGGGGAGCAGTCTCTCAAACAGAGATGGCAGCTTTCCTCTCGGTTCCTCATAGTCGTGTAGGATCCTTCAGGACAGGGTTCACACACGTTACAAGACCTGAGAAACTCACCTGATAAAGCAGAAGGAAGAAAATCAGATCAACCGGATGAGAGCAGGTGCCAGGAAAGCCTTGCAGGCCCAGAGCGCATATAAATGAAGGATGTGGTCATACACAGCTTACAGACAGCGTGCGTCATTTTAAAATCAAGATTACAAAAGAACTGAGGAGATGAAAAGAAATACTGACACCTTATCATGAGTTTAACGCTCAAAAACTGCTGATGTATTCAGTGAGGTCAAATGAAATAAGGAGAAAACATAAAACCAGTATGAGAATAATAAAAACCTCACACGTATTTAGATTTATTTTACCTGCAGGACACTCTCTGCAAGGTCTTTTGCCCTCATCATAGGTCCTTGATGGCTGATGACGTGAACACAAATAAGATGAAACATTAAAACACATAAATAGATGATAAACAACCTGTATTTCATATGTGATGTGGTGTTTTTGCAGACATAGCTGAATAAGATGAGATTTATTATATTTTTACCATGGGAGAGGTCGGCGCCAGCAGTGCAGGTAACAGCACAGCCAAGAAGTATTGCACAAATCCCATCCTGTTACCCTAAAAGGTAGAAAATGCTCAAGTAAATATCTGATTTAGAGCGTGCTGCCTGCAAACATCACCTTCAGAAAGAAACGCATCATCTGCATAAATGATGATCAAAAAGGCTTTACCTTCAGCGTAATGTCCTTTCGCTGCTCTGCTTCTGTTGTTTGGTTCACTTCCTCTAGGTGAGCGTAGTCTCCGTTTTCTCACTCACTCTGCCCATCCTCTGTGTCACTATTTCCTTACCTGGTTATTTCTTCCTGTCTTCCACGCCCACTCGCCTCCACAGCGCTGCCATGATATTTATATGTTCAGATCTCTTGCACTTACAGAAAACCGTCGTCTGACTAACTGCTGAGCATCAAAGTCTCACCACTTTCCGTTCAAACTGTAAGATCTGACAAATACTACAGACAAACAGATCTGTGCACAGTTAACTCGTCAACAGCACAATGGAGGAGTGGATCGCTGTGCGCTTTTATCCAGATTTCAGTCATTTTTCACAGCTTTTTTGTTTTTGTTTTGTTGTTTTTTAATGAAAACCTCTCCTGGCTGAATTAACTGACTGATTCTAAAATTTAACAGAAAAGTCAGATTACTCAAAGTCTAAAGAAAGAGATAAATATGTGTCCATACTGACAGTCAGCGGAGGCAGTAACAGCTCTCAGAATTCACCTGCAGTGAGTTTCATCAGTTCGGCTCTATATTGGTATTTTATGACAGAGTTTCTAAAAATAACAATAATGTCATTGTTGCTGTTGGTTTATTCAGAACGATGTCATATTATTCTCACTTCAGCAACAATAAAATAACAATAATGTGATGAATCTCTACTCATAAACCTCATTTATAAACTGTTTAATCTGCTGTCATTTAGACAAATAATGCAGGTTGTTGTTGAATGTTCCTTCAGCCTGAATGAACCTTTCTGTGGACATTAAAAAAACAAACAAAATAAAACAACAGATTTTGTCATCTGTTCCTATGTTTCAGACGTGAACCTGAACCCAGACAGTCAATAATAGGAGAGTAGGCGTAAACATCTAAATACAATCAGCTCTGAGTAACGTCCCACTGGAGAGTCTGGTCATTATAGGAAAAACTCAGTGTAGCAGCTAAAACTCGTCAACCTGCAGGTCTCAGTAAGGTCCCTCTTTACCATCATTAGCTGTTCCTGCTTAAAATTCCTGAAACTGAACAGCTTTTTTACTTCTAGAAAACGTAATCTGAGATTCTGTCTTTGAACGAAGATGCACCTGTGATGGGAGTCAGCTCCTCTGAGGCTGAGGCTTTCATGTATCTTTTAAAGAAAAGAACAAAATGTCAGATCCAAACAGCTGAAATGAGCTGCTTTCATAAGATGGGCTCAGACTGAGGTGGTTCAGGCCTCCTGGTCACCTTCCTCTGCAGGTTTTAGTGACCTAGACCCCACTGGAGGGATCATTTATTGGACTGGGAGCACCTTGTGGGTCTGGAGTGTTGCTGGATATTTGGGCTTGCCTCTGACCTCCTTGGAGGAGACAATAAAACGGATGCACGCCGTTTTAAAATGTTACAAAAACAATAAAAGTCAAACAGCTGTTGCTCAGTTTATCCTTTATTCAATCAGTCTCTCTTTACATGTTACATGTTGCAGCTCTGCAGGGAAGCTTTTAAGCCAAAATAACTTGTCTTGACACAAAGTCACACACTTGAAATTCCCTGAAGAGAATTCAGGATTATTGCCAATTTGTTGCACGACACAAATTTGTATTCAACACACTGAAGTAAGAGTTTCTCTCTCGTCTTTTTCTGTCGCGATTAGAATCCAAACAGATTTTGTCGTCCTGATTAGAAGTTTCTGTTTTCAGGTGCGTGACTGTGGACAGTCTTCTTTTGCAGTCTTTAAACACAAGTATATTTTCAAAGCGATATTTCATTATCATTTCAAAGCCATCATACAGACGTTTTGCTAAAGCACTGGTATTTCACTGGTTATTTGTCCGCAAGTTATTTTTAAACAGACTACTCTGCAACCACACGCACTCAAAAAGACACTTTTCATTTAGAGTTTTACAGGTGACCACATTCAAGACTGCCGCTCAGTCTAAAACCTCACCAGATTTTTCTGTTTTATTCTATGTAATGTGCATCTGGCCCAGTAAGTCTTTTTAAAAACACTCACATAACACTCCAACACACACACACACACACTGGCACGTGCATACAAAGAATCTCACTCAGTGCTTGGAAGTGAAATGATCTCAAATAAATCGATTTTGATGTCTCACACAGCACATTTCTGACATCGGTCTTCTGTTGATTTTAACAACCTCACATGCAAAAACTGGATATATTTGACTGAAAATAATGGAATAAAAGTGAGAACTGTTCTAGAGAAATTAAAACCACATGTAAAGCGGTGTGCGACAGCAGTGATGTGGGATTTGTTCCTCTGATAACCAGTGCACTTTTTCCTGTAATAGCAGATTATTTCAAAGCCAAAACTAAAATTTAAACATGAGGTATGTGTTCACCTGAAACGTGTAAAGTAAGAGGAAATAGGCGGATCTATTTCCAGAGTGTCTTTGTTTAGCTACAGCTGATTGTTTCATGTGGATAAAATGATTCATATAGTTTTGCTTCCTTTCTAAGTGCAAATGCTCAAAAATAGGTTTATTTACATCAAGCACCTTGGTGAAACAGCTTCCACGGCTATAACTGTCTTTTTTTTTTTTTATCAGCCATTTCCTGTTGAGTCACAATCTATTTTATTTTGGCACTCAGTAGCTTTTTGTTCCTCTGCTACTCGTTGTTCTGCTCATTTCTGCAGCTTTTCTGTAACAATCTGCTCACTCTAAGCTACAATAAGCTGCAATAAAACTAATTATTCACAGCTCAAACAAGACACATTGGTGTCAGTGAAGCACACGGTGCAGTTTTCAACACTGAGTCCAGACGCGCTTCAGGACGAGTATGATCACTGCATCAGACATGTTATGGCTACATTTAAAATCAAATCTCATCTGACCACTGCAGGACAGTTTTTGGACACATTTGTCCAAACAGTTAATAGATTGAATAAAAGCAAATATGAGGATGCTTGTAGTTGGTGTCCACTCTTCCTGCTAAAGCTAGCTCTTATGTTAGCTTTTACTTCCAAGAAAGAAACATAAAATGAAAAGTTCAGAACTTTTGAAGTGATGTTCTGTGAGGTTATGAACTGTAATTATACCACCTGTTATTGATAACGTCATGAACAACTTCAGTTTGGAGAAATAATAGATTAGCTGCAACAATTTGACAAGCTAATGGCTAGTACAACAAGCTAACGGCTAATCAGGGAGGGACCAAAAGACCAGAATGAATTGTTGCCACCTTAAAATACTCCAATCTAGAAAATGTGATCCAAGCACTATTTTATAAACCTTTTTATTGCTGTTTATTTACATTCATTTCTGTGGTATTTTGCCAATATAAATAGCGATAGCAGCAGCTAGCTGTAGCACTTTCAGGGCAGCATTTCCACATTTCCAGCAGGAACGTCAGAAAATTTCTGTCAGAATAACCATGTAATGCAGAGCTGACAATAGTGTAAACTTTTATAAAATAGCTTTAGCATCTATGAAACTATTTAAGATTGGAATTGTTTTAAGATGGCATTACTAGCTATTAGCTTGCCAATTTGGTCAGGGCTAATCTATGAGTTTGTTTAAAGAGCTATCTACAACAGGTTAGATCAATTCATTTGTCAAAACATTTCCACAAACTCCACTTCAAAAGACAGAAGACATTTTTTTCTTAATTGAAATAAAGAAAAAAAACGTATTTTTTGTACTTGGATGTAATTTTTTAAGCTGTCTTCTAAAACAAAAACATCCAGTCTTCTTTACATTCCTGTTTTAATGACATAATATGCTGTTAATGCTGATGTTGGTGCTCAATCTTTGCCTAAAAAGACTCAGATTTTGTGTGTTATTCAGTGATTTGAATATGGGTGAAGATTCAACCTTCTCTCCTGTCCGTCTTTAACATGCAGCTTACAAGAACACTGCGATGAATGCATTGCAGCAACGAAAACCATCTTTTTTAACCTTAGAGGCGCTTCAGGAAGTGATGTGATACACAGCTTATAAATAAGTTTAGACAAAACTATAATTTACAGTTTTCAGTATCAAAGCACAACTTATTGGCAGGAGGGAGAAGGCATGTTGGTAGTCTGTTCACCACAAACACGTTTTGGTTTAATTCTTACCTCCTTCATATGTCATGAATTGAATTTATGCTTTAACTTCTTATCATGAACTGGGAATGCAGCTGCAAGGTGATAAAAATTAGAATTTTGGGGAACGTAATTTTCAAATTCAAACAAACCTGTTAAGCTCATAAACAGCCTAAATATTCTGACACTTCCCTGACCTCTGCTTTTTATTTACAGACAATCAGACTCTAAGGAACCTCAAACGGATTCTATCCTAACCCTGAAACGCTCAAATTATTACGGTAAAAATGTCTGGTGGTGGAAAATGTAAATAGATTATTCTATGATTTCCTGTTCTTTCACTGAATTAAAAGAAGAACTGCAGGCAGTTTGAAGTTCTCTCAGACTGATTTGCACGAACACTACAACAATAAATGATATGAACCAGCGAATAAATACGTAAACATGATGTTGAAGCCATTAAAGGTGTATATAGGGTTGTAGTGTAGCTGGATGGAGCAGAGGTCACATGATCACAGCCTGTTTGTTTAATGGCTGGATGAGGAAGTGTCAGGATCTGCTGGAACTCGAGGAAGACGGTGGAGATGCTGAAGATTTGTCGTTTTCTCTCGGGTCGCTGTCCTCTGCAGACCCAGCCGGTGCAGGGTTACTGTGAATCAGAGACAGGAAAACAGGAAGGAGGAGATCATTTTTCATGCTTTTTTTAATTGCTTTTATTGCTTATTAAGCAGTTAATAGGTATCCAAAAAGAATTGAGCAACTGGCTCAAGATCTAAAGTGCTTCAAAAATGGAAAGAGGAAACGTTAGCGTAATCTTTCAGCATCGTATACATCATGCCACGCTGAAATTACTTCATTTTTTAAAAATCCAAACGTGTTAAACTGGTCTCCACTTTTCCATGATCTTTACTGGTTTTTACTATAAGATATGATGGGAAAATCCAGAGGTTCTGATACTTTTCTCTGCAGAGGTTGTTCAGAGGTCCCGATGGAACGCAGCTCATCAATAATCAGACTACAGTACAGTTATTTTAGTGATGAATCAAAACATCTCAGACACTTAACCTTATAAAACCCTGTATAAAAGTCTGTGTCTCACTGGCCTTGACTATTTGTAACACAGAAAATTGTGAGAAATTCTGCTAATTTTCACTGAACTAGTTAAAGATAGCTTGGCGAGCCAGACTATGACGGTCTAGTTTACTAGGCTATAGTAAAGACAGCAACTTTCATACATGAAAGGGTCATGTGGAGCATATGAAGGCTGCAGCTGGTCCAAAACGCAGCAGCTCCATTCCTAGCTGGTGCTAGAAAATATGATTTGGTGTCCCTTATCCTAGCTTCCTTGCACTGGCTACCTGTTAGTTTTAGAATCTAGTTCAAAATGTTATTGTTGGTTTTTAAATCTTTGCATGGGAATGCTCCCTTGTATTTATCAACCCTGTGTGTTCCCTACTGCCCGACCAGAGCTCTCAGGTCCTCTGGAAATCGTGCCTCGCTCTAGATGCAGGACCAGAGGCGACAGGGATTTTGCCGTTGCTGCCCCTCGTTTGTGGAACTCCTTCCCACCATACATTAGGGAGTCTCCCTCAACTGAATTGTTCAAGTCTAGGCTTAAGACCTATTTTTATTCCCTTGCTTTTAGTAATCATTGATTTTAGTTTGTCGTGTTCTTATTGGTTTCATGATTTTATTCTGTTTTTAGACTCTATGATGTTATTTCTTATTTGTTCTATTGCGTTATTTTATGATGTTCTTATCTGTGCTACGATTTTATTCTGTTTTTAGATTTACTGCTTGATGTTTATGTTGAGCACTTTGGCTAAGCTATATGCTCTTGTAAATGTGCTATAGAAATAAAGGTGACATTGACATATGAAGTCATAACAAACGGTCGGTCATGCAAACTTTGTCACAATTTAGTGACCAAATATTTTAATTATGACCATCAATTGTTCTTGTATTATTTTAAATTTGGTCTCCAGTAGCAGTCTCACATTTCTCTCACTTCCAACCTCTAAGATCTGAGATGGTTTCTGATGCGTGCAACGACTCTTGAGACAATTTTGCAAAAAAATGTGCATCATATAAATGATGTGAACGTGTTGAAATTTTCTGCGATACGAGAGCAAGGCCCTGGGACTCATGAGAAAGTTGATGACCTCCAACATAACCTGTGTATTCTGTTTGAAAGTTGTCACAAACAGTCGCAGCTCAGAGATGAAACTAATCATGACAACAAGTAAAGGTTTGAAAGGACGGTCTACTAACAAAAATGACTTATACTATTTTTAATATGATTAACAGCATCTTTATATAATTGTGTTGCTGAGAAGTAAGAGGTAAGGTAAGGTAAAATCAGTGTGTGTGTGTGTGTGTGTGTGTACCCGTCTCCGCTCTGTGTGATGAGCCTCCTGCAGGTCTCCATCTGGACATCCAGGCCTCTCTTCATGGAGCACATCTCCATGTACTCATGCAGGTGTCGGTTCATGTCGCTCTTAGCTGTGGCCAGTTCGAGCTAAAAACCAGACGTTCACACCCACAAGGTCACACTCAGGCAGACATACTGTATATCTTTGATTTAATGGAGTCATTGTGTTGATTTGTTTTGTTTAAACTGATTTTTTTTTTTTTTTCAAACTTCGTCTGCATGTCAGACAGAAAAAACCCTGAGAGCAAAGATATTATGTAATTATATTATGTAATTAACAGGAACGGAGCAAGAGTCTGACCTCAATCTGGTCAATTGTCTCCTGATATTCCTTCTCTCTGGATTTGAACAGACACTCTGTGTCACTAATCACCTTCTCCAGACAGTCCTCCTGACAAACATAGAAAAGAGAGACTTTATGCAACATGCAGGATAAAAACAGGAGACAAACTCTAGTAAAAGTTAGCAGTAAATATAAAAAAAGGTGCTTGTCGTCAGATAATAAGAGCGTAGAAACACAACCATCCAACCACAGCTTGCTTTATTCTCTCCTCAGCTCACATTTCACAGACTCATGCAGAGGTTCCCTTCAGAACAGCAGGCTGAAGCAGGAGGAGAAGGAAAACTAATACCTACAGACATCTCTAGAAAACAAACACACTGGACACCTGTACAGGCTGTTGGTGTCTGTGTTGAAACGCTCCCACTGCAGCGAGAGACAAGATGAGATGAATGTTGCGGCAAAAACGGTGAAGGAGGGAAGAAAACCCTCCTGATGATAGAGATGCATTCACTGTAAGAAGACAGGCGTTTGCTTTTATCTACACGGTCACATGTCCGAGCCCCGTCTGACCCACATTCTGACGGCACGTGGTGGAAACGACCCCAAACCTTCCTGTGCAATCACAATAAAAAAACCTCCTGTTCTGCAGCAACTCGTTTCATAACAGCTAAATATTAAAAACAACTCGTTTTGACCAAACTGACAGAGAAAACCCTCCAAAGTCAGCTTATATAGTGACATTTGTTATGTAGGAAAAAACTAGAGGTGTGTAGAAAGTCCTTCTCTTCCCCTCCTCAGGGGATCTGCTGCTTTACTCCCATCATTAAAGATTCAGAGGTGCTTCCTGCCATAGCAACGTTTAAAAAACAAGCTGTAAAATTCTCCCACCGTTAAAGACCCTCACCACTTTACTGACCTCTTCTCATCAAAGCAGGAGGTACTGAAGAATCTGCATCTAAATAGTTACTTTTTATCATTTTAATTCAGTAGAAACAAGCGATAGTTACAGATTACTTTAATATTTATCTATCAAGTTGCTATTGGTTACCAAGGATCTTATTGGTTGTATTTATTTGGGGCTTTTTGCACTTTTAGGAGCTCAGTTCATATATATAATTATTTAGTGAATTGACAATAAAAAATAGAACAAAAGAAAAGTATCTCAGAAGTTGTACCAATCACACGCCCCCTAGTGGCAGGCTGCAGTATACATTTAAGTCCCGCCCCCTCCATGTGAACTATTGGCACGATTTTTGACTTAAACATAAAATTACACCTAAAATATTTCTTTCCAACTATAAATCCACTGGTGTGTCGGTGGATTACCTCTCCTGGTGGGTGGGTGGGATCTGGAGGCAGAGTGCATCCTGGGAAGTCTTCCCAAAGAAGCAACGTCTCTTCAGTCTCCTCCCAGGCCAGACTGTCACAGTCATCTTCAAACTCACACTCACGTCTGTAACAAAAATACACACACACACACACACACACACACACACACACACACACACACACACACACACACACACACACACACACACACACACACACACACACACACACACACACACACACACACACACACACCTGCATGAAGTAACTGATGTGTTTTTCTTCGAGTTTCAAAGACAGATGACTCACAGATGGGTTAGCATCCTCTGCATCTCCTCGTTGATCTGATTGGCTGATGAGCCAAAGCGCTCCTCGTCTTTAACCACTCCTACATCGCTTTCGGAGGTGCTGACGGGTTCGTCACACTCGCTCCCGTTAAAAGACAGAGGGGTTTGTTTACGCCGCAGACTCAGAGATGACTGGTTGTTTGGAACCTGCAGAGATTAAGTTCATTCGATCAGAGAAACACAGAAAAACTCTGACAGCGACGGTTTGAGGGGAGCTCTTATCTGCTACCTGGTACATCTGGATCACATCCTCACAGTTTCTCTGCTGGGCCACATCACACAGGCGAGCAGTGATATCAATCCTCCGGCAGATGTCCATGTCCACTTTCATGGCTTTCTCCTGGATTTTACTGTCCAACTCGGACAAATTCTTCAGAAACAGAAAATCACCAGTGAGAACTACAGGACCACTTTCTGAACTATCATTCTAAAAGTCTTAGCAGAAAGTGATCAGTTAGATAAATAATAATCAATATGCTAAATGACAAAATCCAAGCACATTATTTCCTTGGTAAAAAATGAAACACTGGAGTCGATGTATTTAGAATCAATTAGTGTTATTAGTCTGCGTCTGTAGGAGCTGGACTGTGCTCACATTGCTCATCAGGCCTTTGAAGAGAACCAGCTCTGCCTTCAGCTGCTGCACTCGGAGAGCTAGCTCATCCTGACAGCCTTCACTCTCCTGCAGGTCCTGCACATGACAAAAACAGCCATAAAGAAAGCCCGTCAACAACACTCAGACTCACAAAGACGCCTCTCTGGGCAGGAGCTGATAAGTTTCTCATCACTCTGCTGACTTATTCTAACATCCTGCATTACTGGTGGAGTTCTTTTCTTTATCTAGTGGTGGGTTTTGCCGTTTGTGGTCACCGGGCGATGTGGTGCTGCCACCTAAACACAGTCAGGTAAAGATTCCTGGCAATGCCTCGCGTGAATGTTGAAAAAGAAAAACGTGTCTACATGCATACACAGGAAACCATTTTAAAAAACATGCGTATCTCAAGACACAGCTGCAGGAAGCACATATAAGGTGATCTGATCCTCTGATAAGCGTGCAGGATGCAAACCAGACTGATAATTGATTTTACACCTTTTAAATGGGGACAAGTCCAATCATTTAATTAGTGGAAGGTCGGTGGAGACCTAAAGCATAAAACAGCTGCTGGTTTTATAATTTAGGGTGTTAGGTTTTGCAGCAGCGCTGCAGGAAACATAAACGATAACATCAGTTCCTGTAGCGTAGAGGTCACTGCTCACCACATCCACCACCTGAAGTCGAATGCATCAGCCTTGATGGTTGATGAACATGTCACTGATTAAATGAAGACTTCATCCAACTGCAACCTTTATGTCTATCTTCACATTTATTTGTTATAATTTACTTTTTGGAGCTTATATTTTTACCTCTTGCAGGTCAGCAATCTTCTGCTGCAGGTCCATCCTCATCGTGTATTCTTCCTCCCATCTAAGAGACACAGAGGAGAAGAGGTCGAGTTTTTTCTTTGTTTCAGTATCAATACAGTAAAAAAAAAAAAAAAACACATACAGGATTTCCCTGGTAGACGGTGATAAGGTGGGACTTTAGACTGACTAATAAACGAAACGTGTCTGAATCAGTCATCAGTCTCATTACCTGAAATTAATTTGACATAAACACATTCAGGTTGTCAACATGTATAATTAGACAGAGACGTAATGTAAAAAAATATAACATGAGCAACAAATATCAGAGAAAATAGCTTTAATTTTATCAGCATTTTTAAGTGAAAGTCTCAGTTCTTTAAAAGAGAAAGAAAAACTGATATTGAACCATAAATTACTGGATTAAAGTTGCTTAAAGCAGCCAGGATTAAATGGGAAATGTGCACGAGTGAGCAACTTGCTGACTTCTCTGATTTGCATGCTCTTACGGTGCAGCTGCTCACATGATTGGTCCATAAATCTAAACTTTAATACCTTTAAAAGCCTGAGCACATACTCTGTGAGATTTCAGGTGGTGGGACTTTAACCTGCACATGTCGTGGCGGTGCTGGTGGTGGTGGGGGGGAACCCATGCACTGCATTCTGCTAAAATGCTGCTCAAAACGCAGAATGCTGCAGAACCCCGAGCCCCTTCAGGGAATACTAAATCTGAAAGAGACTGAGTCATGACACGGGGGGGAATGATTGTTTGATCAGAGAGGAGCACAAAGTTGAGAAGTGCTTCCTTCTGCAGGCTGAGCCCACCCCCCTCCCCCTTCCAGCAGCTGCAGCTTGCAGTGCATGCTGCATTGCAGATAGTGTGGAGCATAGAGAGAGGGGGGCGCTGCGCAATGGAAGAAACTGTGAGCAGACGACAGGAAGTGTGGGATTGGGGCGGGTTTTACTTGAGAAAGGGAAGCTGAGATAAGAGTATGGTGGGCAAGGTGGAGGTGGGAGGGCGGCAAAGATGGATGACAGAAAACAAGCTTTTCTCCAACAGGTGCAGCAACAAACACCACTGTTTCTGAGGGAACAAGAGACCACATTTAAGGGCTAGTCGGTGAGACCAACAATCTCACGTAAATCAGCTGGACTCCCTCGAGTCTCCAGCAGCAATACGTCTGAGCTGTCTCACATTCTTCAGCTGCTGGAGTCGTCCCACAAAGAACCCTCTATAACGTGCTCCAAATCTCCTCTGTGAAGAATGCAGAACCGCTCATTTGGACTTAACACGAGGGAATGTGGTGATGAATGTGCGGGAACACGAGGCCTGCTGAAGGTCACCCAGAAGCAATAACTAACCGAGTTGGATCTCAACCACCTTCTCCTCCATGCGACGTGTTTTAAATTAAGAATTTAAAGGTAAAATCCACACAAAGAAAACCATCGTCTGCACATAAAGACGTCTGCATTCCTAAAGGAGTGAAAGTCACATGAACTTACTGCAGCTATGGGTTGTTATTCTGAGTGCTCGTTACAGAATGACATCATCTCAGACTGTAACAACACAACTCACATTTCACAAAGAGTGATGACAGCTGGGTAATCTGTCCCTGTTTATCTGAGGTGCATCAAAACAAAACCACCAACAACAAATCAAAGAAACAGAAAGGATCCTAAATCATTTAGACTCAAACCCATCACATAATCACAGGAATAATTCACCCTAACTGTTTTATAGTGTTATAAAGGAGTGGAAGTCATTCTGAGCTCTGCTGCCTCCTGGTCCCTTTGATGAAGACTTTCTACTTTATATTTAGCCCCTGACGTGTCCATTTTTGTGTGTGTATTTGTAGCAGCAGCACCTGCCTCAGACACCAATCGACTGCAGAACCGAGCTGGAGGTGCAGAAGGGGGGGGGGGGGGGGGGGGGGGGGGGGGGGGGGGGGGGGGGGGTATTGTGCTGACTCTGCTCCTGATGGAGGCAGCTGATCAGCTGCTGCTGAACAGCCATGTTCCTCCAAACTACACCAGTTTAATGACAGGACTTTTCAATAAGGAAAAAATGGTTTAATTCCAATTTACCTGCGTTTATACTCGTCTCTCTCCCTCTTCACTTTAGCCAGAACGTTATACAGGGCTCGGATCTCGGGGGTGATGGTGTCAATCTGGACTCCAACTCCATCCGGGTGCATCCAGGACACTCCTGGGCTGGTCAGGCGCTCTGTACTGGGGCCAAACTTACGGGTGTGGTTGAATGACCAGATTGTCCCAGGGAGGAACCGTGGAGGGGGGTTGGTGGAGTTACCGGGGCCTGTGCTGCTGTTTTGGGTGGTTTTATGAGGACCAGACCCCGGAGAGTCCACGCACGGGGAGGACTGGGTGATGGTGATGACTGGATTACCGGTGCCATTAGTTTGGGTTGAGCTGGAGTTGTCAGAGGATGCTGGGTGGAAGGATGCTGTGAGTGGAGGTGTGAACAGTGATGTAGGCCTCCTGGCTGAGTTGTTGGTGTTGTGGAAGGGAAGGGAACCGGGTCTGAGTGGGATTGTCCCAACAAATCCAGTCTGCACACCTGCCTCCTGGGTGTGTGACTTGTTCTCACAGCATCCACCTGGACAGCCCTTGTTGGCATCCAGGGCCTGCTGCAGCTGCTTCTCTAGGATCTTATTCCTGCGCTCTAATTCGTGCACTTTAGCCAAAAAGCACCTGAACCTCAGGTTGAGGGTTTTCAGGACGCTGATGTTGGATCCCAGGTCGTTCCTGAGAGCCATGGCTGCGGGGGGGTGCGGCACTGCGCGGTGCTGGTAGGGGCTGCTGTGGGTGTGGTGGAGGAAAGGTGAGGTCTGGGAGGGCCCCTGCTGGTCGGGCTCACCCAGCAGAAGAGACGCCGGGTCCGGTCCACCGAAGACGGCGTCTGGGAGGAGTCCTGAGGGGGAGTCCGGGTGTCCTTGGCTCTGCTGTGGGTGCTGCTGGAGATGCGTATTGGTCCCCAACAATGGATTCATGCTATGGTACTTAAAACTGAAGCGCTGCAGATCTGGCATGAACACGCACTGGTAATTCCTCTCACTACAGCAGAATCATAGATCAGAACAAAACTCAAGCTACTGGAAACCGAGGAGAGCAAACGCGCTTCATCCGATTATATAACGGTTTATAAAAACCTTAAAGCCCAGAACGTCGACTGATGGAGCCTTCTCTCTCTCTCTCTCTCTCTCTCTCCCACGAGAATGAGCTAAAAAACAACAACAAAAACAAGCTAGCAGAGGCGGAACACAACAAAAACACGAAGCTACACGTAAACAAACGTTACAAAAACGAATAAAAAGACGCAGAGTATGAATGAATAACAAAGAAATCCAGCGTCACCGCGTCGCTGAGGTCCAGGCTGGAGTTTTAACCGCAGGCAGGATCAGGAGCAGCGGATTGGAGGGTCCGACTACCGTAAACACCAGGATAGAGGCGCACACGTCTCTCTGTTCTCACTGATTCACCTCCTGATTCAGCTGTTCTTTACAAAGTTTGTTTTTGTCAGTATGCTCGCCTGTGTAAAGTAATGAGGCAACGTTTGGAAATGAATTTGTTCAATAGAAACAGCCTTCAACTTTCTTTAGTAGCTCCTATTACCTGTCAGCTGGTAGATGTCACTCTGGCAGCTGTCGCATTAAAAACCCATCATTTAACCGGTTTAAAACGTCCATATTTTCTCTCACAGACTCTTTTTTATTATAGGTTAAACCAAATATGTTCACCTTAAGTTTAGTTTCCTTACTTTAAAAGACTTTCATCCACAGAGAAGATTAATTAAAGGTCAATCTTCTGATTATATGCTGAGCAACATATTAAACTGATTTCTGTTTAATTAAATGCTCCCTCCTGCTGTCTTATGGGGTCAAATTGACCCCCAAATGACTAGAAAACTCCACAGACCCAAAAATAAGGACAGTGCGAGGGTTAAATAAATATGGACCCTGTTGTAACTCTTAAAGAATGTTGGAATTAATTAATCAAGCTTTGTTTGCAGAGTTGTGTCTGTGTGTGTGAGGGTGTGTGTGTGTGTGTGTGGGTTGACTTTTGACTTTTAGGCCTTACGTCAGCTTCCTTAATGCAAAAGGAAAAATAAATAAAAAGCAAAACCCAAACTGATCTCATGATTCATCTGCGCCTTTAAGAAAATTCTGATTTAGATGTACTCAGATAAAAGGAATATTCCTGAGCAGATCAAAGTCTATTCCATATTAAGATTTCTATTCTTCCTTAGACCGTAATCCCCTTAATTAACTTGGAGAGGATAGTTTTCAATAAACTACATTAAGCTATGAAACAGGGTTTTCCAAAAACTTCTTAAAACATCAAACATGTTTGAAATAGTATTTTCTTTTCACTGGTAAAGTACGCTACTTGTGTTTTGAATTATGTGCAGAATGTGTTGGGTAGTGCATGCACTATTGGTGTTTTTTAGATGAATATTACATATTTAAATGTATTTTAAGGTTTTGTGGCTATAGTACCCGGAGCATTGACTTATTTAGGTTTTGTGCTTTCAAAAATACTCATCTAAAAATATGAGTGTGCCATTTATCTCGTAAAAAAAAAAAAAAAGAAAAACTGGTATCAGAGGATGTTTTAAATTCCAGAAGCTGATAAAACTGCTCGTCTTCAGCAAAGTTAATGATTTCAGTTAAGTCAGTATTGGAGCAGATATGAGTTAGTGTTAAATAGTCTGAGTTTAAATCAGCCTACAGCGCACCGTTTAACAACCTAGCAATTAAATTCTATTTTAAGGAGGAGGTTAAATGAATGTATGGGAATAAATCTCTTCAATTATCAGACTCATGGTCTCCAATATGAGTAGCAATCCCAGCGGGGCCACTATCATTCTGCACCATGACAAAAAAGGAGGAAACGAGACTTGACTCTCACAAACGGAAGGACTTTATTCCACCTGACTGCATCACTGTGGTGCTGCAGACAGAAGACTTCACACCTTTACTCCACCCAACACAAGAACAGAACAGGGAGTTTACCAAATAAAAAAAAAAAGAATTGGTCAGTAAATTAAATCATTTCTTATGTGGGACATTTCCTCAGGCGTATAACGAAGGTGTCGACTATCTGATGGAACCAGCCAGAGTCACGAACGTCTTCTACATTTATGACTCTGGATTGAGGAGAATGTGGGAACATGAGTGACGTTCAGCCAGCTTTACTCCTTGGAAGCCATGTGGGCCATGAGGTCGCAGACACGGTTGCTGTAGCCGTACTCGTTGTCGTACCTTTTAATAGGAAAAAGGGAAAAAATAGTCATTAAGCATCAGTGGAAAAGGATAAGACGATAAAGTAAACAAGGCTGAAGGCGTACCATGAAACCAGCTTCACGAAGTGGTCGTTGAGGGCAATGCCAGCACCAGCATCAAAGATGGAGGAGTGAGAGTCGCCGTTGAAGTCTGTGGAGACGACCTGCAGGAGACAAGAGTGTGCACCATGTAAACAAGCAAAGATCTCAGCAGGAGCTGCTAAAAACCTAAAGGTCATCACCACGTGTATACCTGATGGTCAGTGTATCCCAGAATGCCCTTCATGGGTCCTTCAGCAGCAGCTTTCACAACCTTCTTGATGTCATCATACTTGGCCTGCACAGAGAAGAAAGGCTTGCTATCTGCTTGTGTTCAAGTCCTATGGAAAAAAATACTTTCTAAAAATGTTTTGAGCACATTGCTTCATCATAAACACTGAAACTGAAGGAGAAATAGTTTAATCACTGGAATTTTTTTTTTTTAAGGATGCAAAAGGCAACAATATAGCTAAGCTGTACAAGTTGTGACTCACTGGTTTCTCCAGACGGACCGTCAGATCCACCACTGACACGTTGGGGGTCGGGACGCGGAAGGCCATACCAGTCAGCTTGCTGGAAAGTTTTAGACATTTACCATCACTGAAGCTAACTGAGCTACAGAAATGCAGTTCAGTGTTCTGGGGACTGACCCGTTGAGCTCAGGAATGACTTTGCCGACAGCCTTGGCGGCACCAGTAGAGGCGGGGATGATGTTCTGGCTGGCACCGCGGCCGTCCCTCCACAGCTTACCAGAGGGGCCGTCCACGGTCTTCTGGGTGGCGGTGATGGCGTGAACTGTGCTCTGATGGGCAACACAGAATCATTAGGATTTAAACACGTTATATGTTGACGTTTCAGTCAGGAGGAGGACCAGCACTCACCATCAGGCCCTCAATGATGCCAAAGTTATCATTGATGACTTTAGCCAGGGGAGCCAGGCAGTTAGTTGTGCAGGAGGCATTGCTAAAGAGGAGAATCATCATCAGAATCCTAATCATTTTCTTTTATTTCTTTAGATGTTGAGCATGCTTTGACCCTCACCTGACCACCTGGAGGGATTTGTCGTACTTGTCATGGTTGACGCCCATGACGAACATGGGAGCGTCGGCGCTGGGTGCAGAGATGATGACTCTCTTGGCACCACCCTTCAAGTGAGCCTATAAATTTTAAAAAATAATAATTCTTTAGTGTATTTTTGCACACATATGGTGAAAATCGGAGACAGGATGGTGCACGTACAGAGGCCTTCTCGATGGTGGTGAACACACCAGTGGACTCCACCACGTAGTCAGCACCAGCCTCACCCCACTTGATGTTAGTTGGGTCCCTCCTTTAAAAAAAAAAACAAGAGAAAAAGGTCAACTTTTAACATTTGATATTCAAACTCTTACAATCCTGCCTGCAGGTGAACTGACTCATGGAAGACACTGATTTTGTGTCCGTCGATGACGAGCTTGTCTCCCTCAGCCTTGACTTCACCGTGGAAACGACCGTGAGTGGAGTCATACTTAAACATGTAGACCTAAAAACAGACGTGACAAGAGGAGCAAACTTATTAAAAAAAGGCCAGTTTGGGTCAGAAAAAAAACTTTATGAGACAGGAAGCCTCTGGTTTTATTATTACTGATGCTCACCATGTACTCCAGGTCGATGAAGGGGTCGTTGATGGCCACAATCTCCACCTTCTTGCTGATGACAGCAGCACGGGTCACCAGACGACCAATGCGGCCAAATCTGAAGAGCAAACACCTGTTTCTTAATCTGACCTCTAGATGGCAGCAGGACACCACATCAATCTGCCCACTGGTGTCTGAGTTTCAGTGAAATGCATAAGTTTATTTATAAACTAAAGTCTTTTTTTTTAAATTCATTAAGATAAATGTAGTTTGACATTTAGTTGAATCCCAGATTTCAGTTTATTATAAGATTATTATTATCCTTCCTCCTTATGGGAATCTACATAACACCCAGGAGGCATGAAGCTACAAGCAGATAAAGGGCAGAGTTCAGGAGGAGGTGCAGAGGGAGGCGTGCTGCAGGGCTCTTTTTCTCCTTTCTGGTGATGAAAGCCTCAAATGTGGTAATCCCTGTGACTGCAGTGCAACGTCTGATCAATGGACAAAGTTAATTTTTAACCACAGGTCCAAAAATCTGACGCCAACACAGTCAGACACAGCAGGAAGTGCTGCACGTAGAAAAACACCACACCAACGTCAAACTGTGTGCTCTGTAACTTTGCTTCTAGCTGCAGAAAGATTCTGACCCTGATATTGAAGTTCCTGCACACAGCGTTATCGGCTAAAGGTCAAAGTTCAAAGACCAAGAAAAAAGAACACAAGCAGTTGGATAACAGTCCACAGTCTGCAGCACCTGTGTGCGTCGCCTCTGTTAGAGAACAGTTGTAGCTTCAGCTGCTGCATGGCGTCAGGACTAAACCACAGAATGTCTGCTTGTCTTGATTTTTAGTGCAAACATTCAACTAAATGAGTTTTAAATCTTCAACCAAACAGAAGTAACACAAATCAACAACTACTGAGTTTTTGTACATTTGTTCCACAATGATTTTTGGCTAGAAAAGCTGCAGATTTGAGAATAAAACAAACTAATTTCAGACCTAGAACAGAATAAAACCCCATTTTTTAAAAATTAAAACTGTTTTACTTTTTAAAAAGCAAATGATCATTTCACAGTCATTTCTCAACATTCCACACAGACTATCTATCCATCAGCTATTTCACAATAAAGGGGCAAACCGATGCATTGTTAGAATAAAAAGGGAGCTAAAAGTCATTCTGTGGCCTGCGGCCCCCAAATGAGAGTGTTATTTAGTTTTTACTTGAAGGTGTGAAAATGTTTCCTCACCCATTGATACCGACTTTCACCATGTTGCCTGGGTTGGTCTAGTCCTGTGGAAGGAGAAATAAACACATTTATGACTCATATCAACAGTCCCTTGACATAAAAGGGTTTAATTGTGTTTTAAATGAGCAAATAAGACACGTTTTAGTATTTTTCATTGATAAGACACCACTCTGATCTAAACCTCTATAACATCTCAACTTCAAAGTTTCTAAACTCCAACTCTTAATTCTAATTCCACATGATTGTGTTTCTGAATAGTTAAACCAAGCGGTTGCATGCAGCCCTCAGATGGTTTAAGTCCAGGAGATCATGCAGCCTGTTGACTCCTTCCTGAATGAAAACGTTTGTTTAAAAGTTTTTTATTTACCGTTTGTGAGACGACTCAGTCTGTCCTGGGACTCTGGGTGTGAGTGGGGGAGAGCAAAGTTTAACTCTGTTTTTATGATTGACCAGAGCATGAGGCCACGCCCCTCCCTAATGGTCACAGATCCTAGCCCCGCCCGCTTTTTGAATGTCAAGGTCGTCTTACAGGCTCATTTCTGAAACTTCTCTTTATATCAAGCCTCTCGCCTCCGTTCTGCTGCCGACTTTTAGCCTGATGCTTGTGAATATTTAATTTTCATTATGTTTTGCGGCGGCTCCTCGGTGCTTCTGGCTTTAAGAGGTCTGGATTTAGATCCTCGCATCTCCTAAGGCCTCACATAGTGGAGTGAAAAAAGAGAGGGGTCCCCTGTTGACCTTCTCACTGAATGCAGACACATGGAAGGAGCGACTGGAGAGGGAGGATCAAATCTCTGTCTTACTGCCGCTGACATTTAATGTCCAAAGACCGTGACCCTTCACTTAAACTGACTCTGGAGCAGCTATTCTTTTCCTGTCGCTCCATTCCTCCAGCAGAAGTCAAAAGTTGAAACTCAGTTGCCCTACATGACTTCCATGTGTGCAGGGGAGCGTGTCCTCTGCCATTTATTCAGCTGATTTGTGATTTGTCAGGTTATTTGGATAATTGCTGCTGTGGAGGTGTGAGGGGGGAGTCAGGCGTCTGCTCACAGATTAAATACCTTCACTTTTCTTTCCTGCACACAAAGCATGACAGGGTTCAGCCATGTCAGCTGCTACTTCCAGATCTATTTTGGACTATCTCTCTCTCCTGGCAACATTGTTGACGTGAGAAAAGAAAGACTCTGGAGGACGTCACAAAATGTCAAATCTGGATCAGAAGGATGCCGGCCTGCTGGATTGGTTCTAGCTGACACTGAGTTGAAACTTTTCCAGTCATGTTGCATTTTGTCTTCACAGCAAACCATCAACTGGAGAACTTGTGTTTTCCTCCACGTTATGCAGCAGGCTGCAGACACTGTGCTCTAAAACAGCTACGGTGAGCAGCTGTCCAGTGGTCCTGGCATAGCTGAACTACCATAACCCTGGGTGCACACATGCCGCGCTCAGGCGCTGCTTTACAGCTTAAGGTCACCGAGGGGAATTAAAGGTCAGGCTAAGATTAGACCCACAGCGGCCGGCCAACTTCTACTCAGTCTCTCACGGATCACATGTCCTGTCTGTGGAGCAACGTTTTAAAAAGGTGTTTGAAAATGAAAACAGTGCAAAAGCAGTCTGGAGATAAATGACATTTAGTGGGATGTTGTGAACATTTCAGCTTTTTAAAAACTTTTCTCCTGAGTGAAAACTGTAAAATATGAATCCTATTATCTGTGGACAGCCTTGATTTCATGTAAAAGGTGCCATACCCTTTTTATTAAACAGCACAAAGTCCAGGTTGCAACACTGAGAACAAACAGCTGCTCTCTCTCAGGTTGTCTCGCAGCGCCACCTTGTGTCGCGGCACAAAACACAAGTTTCCTTATTGTTTTAAAGTTCTGACACAGAAGTCAAAGGAAATTTTGCATAAATTGTTCAACCTTTCACAAACACTTCAAAACTCAACCATGTGCAAAGTCAGAAACCTAAAAACACCTTCTTAAACGTATTAGAGTAGAAGAAAAGCAGAAAATGAAAAAGTCTCTTTAGGTGTCAAAAGATCACGTGCACACTATTTAAAGGCTGCAGGTTTGTCATTTAGAGATGAGAACAAATAGGCTGTCTAAAGCTGTGAACCAGAAGAGTGGTGCAACACTAAAGTCTACGTGGCAAAGAGGACATGCAGCAGAAGAGTCTCCAGCTGCTGTCAGATGTTTTAAATTGATGCAAAACACACAAGAGTCAAAGATCATCTGGTTTACAAAAAGAAAAGTCATTTTAAGGTTATTTTTATAAAATATCAAGTAGTTTGGATGCAGTGATTTGAACTTAAATTCTACTCGGTGATGTTTCTGTGACTTTTTTCAGATCTCAAACCTAAATGACCTCATTAAAGATAAAAAAATAAAGAGATCAAAAACCCTCTGACCAAACCTGCTGTGAGTTTAGAGATGATTTAAAATGTGATCAGTTTTCTCTACGGGGCTTTAAAGAAAATCTATCTACCTTCTATCAGTAAAACTGACCCTGTATTGAAGGCAAAGTCCAGAAACAAATTCCCTGAGTCTCTGTGTGTCTCACCAGGCAACAACCTGTTTCCAGTGTGCATTTAACTGACCTGATGTTCATTGTGTGGCCTGGATGCAGGATGGTGGCTCACGAGGGTCATATTGGTGATTTGGTCAAATAAAGTTCTGGTTTAACAGTTCATCGTGTTGGACTTCATTCGACACCTCATACGTAAATACTTTAACACAAAATGTGAAAAAGTTTTTATCTTATTCTTTATCCTGATCTAACTTTGTGAAAATCAGTTCTTATCATTTTCAGACAAGAGTCAGGATATTTGCAAAGGATAGAATTCTGATTCTCTTGACCTTTACCACTAAATTAAACTTTAAGGCTTTTAGAAACTTGAACGTGACGTTCAGGTTCCTTCTTTTTAAATATAATGCTGATATAATCGAATCAATCTTTCACACATGCAGCTGTAATTCTGCCTCTTAATGATTTATATTCGTAACATGTTCAATACAGTGGATTCAGTCAGTGCGATCATTAGAGATAAACGAAACATTACCTGATGAAAAGGTGATTTATTTGGCTATAAGTTCAGCTGAACATGTGAAACAGGCTCTAAGGGAACGCCTCACAGTTGGTTTTGTTTGAACAGGTAACAAATCCTGCAAAAATTCTATGGGGCTAAAACGATGACAGAGTAAACTGAAACTGAAAAAAATACATTGAAACTGAAGAAAAAAATAAACTGAAAAATAAAATGTTAAAACTGAAAAATAAAACATTGATACTGAAAGAAAAAAAATTGAAAACAAAAAATACACTGAAACTGGAACAAACCCACAAAAATAACTCTTTTTTACATTGACACTTTATTTTCAGAGTTTCTATTCATTTTTCAGTTTCACTTCAATTTTTTTCAGTTTCAGTTTTTTTTTTTTTTCTTTTCAGGTTCAAAATTTTTTTTTTTC